>WWET01002908.1:33955-48271 GCA_011038615.1 Limnodynastes dumerilii | reverse complement strand
TAGGCGGCCATACGCATATGGCCCCTTCCTTACGCAGGCTGAAGTTAGGGTAGCCCGCACAGGGGGAGTGTCGGGGGAAGTGAACGCCGATACGCTGTGCTTTAGTAAGCACAGCGCATCGGCGTAGTTCAGGATCAGGCCCTATAGCACTAATTTACTCCACATGTATTACAAGAATTTGGAAACCCCCCTTTAAAATTCTGCGTTTGCCACTGCTTTAGCCCTGTCCAACCCTAAAGATTTTCCAGCCTCTGCTGCAGCCCATTCAAAATGACATTTTCTGAATGTAGCTCAGCGTGGGCTGTAGCAGAGGCTGAAAATACCTTTTGCAGATGGACCTGGACCGGCCACCGGCGTGACTGCAGCGCAGCCCAGCATACTCTGTACCGCTGGGCTGCTCCTCCCCCTGTTGCCCAGTGGTCTGAGCGGCGCGCCCATAAGAAGCCTGACGCTCACATGAACGCTCACTGCACAGAGAGCGCGCCACGGGGGACAAAGAAGCCACGGAGGACAACAAGGTAAGAGAAAGAAGGGGCAGCACATGGCCAGAGGGGACAGGGCAGGGGCATCATAGGGGCACAGAGTCTGGAGGAGGTGGCAAGGAGCAGATACTCAGAGGGGGGTAGGGCCATCAATCAATAGAGGCACTGGAACAGCCTGGTGGAGGTGGCAGCAGATGGTAAGAGGGAGGCAGGGGTATCAAACAATAGGGGCACTGGAACAGCCTGGAGGAGGTGGCACGCTGGCAGCAGATGGTCAGAGGGGGCAGGGGCATCAAACAATAGGGGCACTGGCAATGTTCTAAAGTTTTGGTTACATTTTTATTCCTGGGAATGGATGGGTAGGGGCCCCTGTGCATTGCTTTGCCCAGGGCCTACAATTCTGTTAAGACGGCCCTGCTCCTAGGGCTATATATACTAAGCTGGCAGAAAGGAAAAGTGGAGATGTTGCCCATAGCAACCAATCAGATTCTAGCTCTCACTTTCCTATTACATACTAAAGAATCTGACTGATTGCTATGGGCAACATCTCCACTTTTCTATTCCCGCAAGTTAGTAAATCTGGCCCCTAGAGTAAATTGCCCTAGAAGCTTCTCCTGCATCTCTGCCCACCACCAAATGTCAGACTGGTTAAAGGATTGGAAAAGTATTACAGCAGTTACGGCATATAAATGGTACATAGCATCAACAAAGCATCTGATGAGCGTCCTTCATAAATAAAAAACTTTTAATAGAACTCCTACCACAATAATCCCATTCCAAACCTTTGTTGAATGGACCTGAGTCTTATTTTGGATTGTTCTGTATTCTACTCTCATCAGGCAATCCCTCCCCCCTTTTTTCCCCTTTTCTTTCTCTCAGTTTTCTAGTTATAACAATAATCAACAAGACATAACATAACACAGTCAATGGCTCAAAAATAGATGCTTTTTTCGTTGGAAATAGGTACGCTTTTGCTGCTATCTTATGTAATGTTCAGGTCCAAAATGCATTAACCCCTAATCATGAATTATTTATATTTGTAAAAATGAATTGTTAATTGGCAGCATGTTGTTTGTAAATCTCTCTGGAGGTCAATGAAAAAATAAGCAGTAATGTGATGGAACTGGCAGAAAGGACTCGCTACCTTACTGCAAATCTGGGTAAATTCCCCCCAAGATAGTCTTTTTTGATGAAATAATGGATAATATTTCCTGAGGATGAGGCATTTCTAACTGGCAAAATATTTGAATAAAAAACAAACAAACAAAAAAACAGTCATTTTAATAATATATGCGAACACAGACACAGGTACATTTACATAAACACACTTTCATACACTTATTTTTACACACACACACACACACACACACACACACACACACACACACACACACACACACACATGATGGCAATATATTAGAGCACAAAATAGAATTTAGCACATCATTGGGAGACAGAAGAGTGTGACCCAGCTCACATGGTGCTGGAGTGCCGTAAATCCCAGCTCGAACTCCTCATGCGTCTTCACAGATGCAGGATATGAAGTAAGTACCTTCCTTGAACTGTTTTTAAAGTTAATTTTGTGTGTGTTTCAACTCTTTTCCAGGTAACAAATACTTTTTATAGCACATTACTAATCTTTTATATTTGTTTTGCGGAGTTCAAATTCTGCATACAGAAACCGATGTCTCTCCACGAGCCATCTCTTCATCAGCTGTATCGTCAGCAGTCATCTCCTCATCAGCCATATCTTCACCAGCCATCTCTTCTACTCTTCTAATTCTTCCACCATGCAACACCAACATGTGGATGAAGAACTAGCTCCCCTTCCTCCGGTGGCACATGCAACCTCCACTTTTCCTCATACCCATCCCCTTCAAAGCTCAAAAGCTTCCAAGCTTTTCTTTACCTGTTCATTCTCTTCCTTACTCTGTGGTGTAATCTACTCCTACCTCCTTTACTTAATACATCCTGCTTTCACTCTCACTCTCACTTCTCTTTTTCTTTTCTCTTCTCCTCCTCTTAATTATCTTTCTCCACCCGCAGCTCTTCCTCTTTATCTCTTTAATCCCTCCTTCCCTGATACCCAGAGCTTTTGTATAAACATTTTTTATTCAAGGTTCTGCAGTTGTACAAAAACACAATGTAATACAAAGCGGCTTCTGCATAACATTGTTTCCGCCAATATACAAAAGATGACATGGAAAATATAAAATCTATCTGGAGGAAGTTGCATTAGCTTACAAACATAGACATATCGTAAAGCCGTAAATCTCATATACATCATTTCTATAAGGCATTAATTTAACTTGTATCTGCATCTCAAGATCCCATCTTTAGAAAGGAGGTTTACCCAGTAACATTTCTTGATAGTACCAAGTAGTGGTTTGGAAGCAGTGTGTTAAAAGTTCCTTAGTGGCAGAAGGTAGACTGTGGATGTAAGCTAGCCATATACCAAAGAATTTGCTTCCCCCTCGTTCTTTATTAAAAGTGGTATCAATCCAATCCATTTTAAACAGGAAGTTCAATCTAGATGTGACCATGTTCAGTGTGGGTGGTATTGGGTTTATCCACTGAGATAATATAGCTTTTTTGGATGTGGCAGCTATATAAAGAAGAAGTCTTCTTTCCCCTCCCTTGAGACAACGACACATCTCTGGAGTGTACATGTTCCAAAAAACCCAATCGCAAGTAATTGTGAAGTTTATTTTCAAAGTATCAGTGATATAGCCTTGAATGGTCTTCCAAAAACTCTGCACTATGGTGCAAGACCATAAACAATGAGTAAGGTCCGCCTCCAGACTGCGACATTTATAGCAGTTATTGTTTTGTGCATATCCTATAATATGTCGCAATTTAGGTGTCAGATAAACCCTGTGTAGTATTTTATATGACATTTCTTTGTACGAGGTCGATATTTGCTGCGTATTCATTTTTGTATAGGCTTTAAGTATTTCCTTGAGAGTCAGGTGTGGGAAAGTATCAGCCCACCTATTTAGCCCTTTGTTATCGCTGGTTAACTGTAAAGTGGTCCTAATATAAGAGTATATTAAAGAAGTGGAGTTTTTTTTCTGAGCAGATTTAATCATTACCTCATCTAAATCTCCTCCTGGGGCTAAAGAAGGAATTTGTTCTAGCACCTTACGAACATAACTAGCTGCCTGTAAGTAAGAAAATAGTGGAATTCTTGTTTCCGGGAATTTAGATTGAAGTGCAGCATAATCATAGATTTTCCCAGTTACAGGGTGGTTTGTGCCTCTGAGAAAAATGCCAGTGCTTTGGTTTTGTCTATATTCACAGTAAAACCAGATATAGTTTGGAAATCATCTAATTTCTGTATAAATGGGGTAGCTTCCCTAGGGTTATGTACATACAATAAAAGGTCGTCCGCAAACGCTGCCACTTTGCTTTCTTTACCCGCTACCATAATACCTTTCCACTCCTTTAAATGGACCAAATGTCGGAAAAATGGGTCAAGGGCAATGTTGAAAAGCAAAGGCGAGAGGGGACACCCCTGCCTTGTTCCTCTGCCTAATGTAAATCGGGAAGTATTTAAACCATTTATGGTCAGAAATGCCTCCGGCGTGTCATATATGGCTCGGAATGCCCTAACGAAAGTGGGACCAAAATATTGGAATTTAAATATTCTGATCAGGTGGTTCCAGGAAATCCTGTCAAATGCCTTATCGGCGTCCAGGCTAATTATGATATTAGATATCTCTTTAGTTTGGTGTGTATGGATCATTGCCGCAATTAATTGTCTTACATTTTGTACTGAGTGTCTACCTCTAGTAAAGCCCTTTTGGGCCGGGTGAAGAAGGTTCGGAAGGATAGTTTGCAATCTCAATGCTATTATTTTTGTGAAGATTTTTATATCTTGATTTAATAAAGATATAGGGCGGTATGACTGAATCTTGGTGGGGTCTCTATTTGGTTTTGGTAATATAATGATTCTAGCCATATTAAAGTCCGCAGATGGAGGGCTCCCATCCAGGATAGCATTGAATAAGGTAACTAGATGGGGAATCAAATGTGGGGCCAATAATTTATAATATTCGGCCGGCAAGCAGTCAGGGCCAGGAGTTTTATTGTTTGGTAGCGACGATATCAAGGATTTGACTTCTAGCTCCGATATTGGGGCGGATAGAGTGGATCTTTCAATTTCCGTGAGTTTACGAAGTGCTGCGTCACGAAGAAACTGCACTCCTTCTGGTAACCGATCGGGTTCAGCCGTATATAATTGGTTATAATATTGGAAAAAGGCGCTTGATATAGACTCCGGCTTTAAGATTGTTTCACCATTATCCAATTTAAGAGAGGTAATTCGTTTGATAGGGGTCTGTGTCTTAATCAAGTTGGCCAATAAGCGTCCGGGCTTATTACCCCATCTATAGTATCTGTTTTTCTGGAAGTTCAAAGATAGTTGAGCTTGCTCCTCACAAAGGGTGTCATAAATGTGTTTGGTCTCTTTATAGTGCTCCCTATTAAATGTACTATCTTCTTGTTGCAATATTGTATACGCCTGTGTAAGTTTATCATTCACTTGGCGAAATTTGTTTAAAAGGTCTTTGCGTTTCTTGCAACCAAAGCTATAATGTGCCCTCTCATAACTGGTTTGGATGTAGCCCACAATAGGTTAATATCGTCGACGTGTTGGATATTGTCATCGACAAAATTAAAAAAATGGTAGTCTAAACTTTCTTTAAACGAGGCACAATTGTATAAATAGGTAGGAAATTTCCAATTATTAGATGTTACTTTAGGGCAGGAAAGAGTTAATTTAAACCAAATTGGAGCATGGTCTGAAATAACGATATTCTCTATTTTTGTTTGTTGTATTCGGGGGATTAAATGCTCAGAGATGAACCAATAATCAATTCTTGTAGAGGTATGGTGTGGGTGCGAGTAGAACGTATATTGTTTTTCTACCGGGTGATAAAACCGCCAAGGGTCAATTAACTGCATGGTATCAGTGAGGAGGGAAATAGATGATGACGTCCCACCTCTGCTGTTATGTCTGGGCCCAGATCTATCTAATACTGAATTATAGGTTGCATTAAGATCTCCCCCAAGTATAACATGACCTTCTGCCCAGCCTTGGAGATGGCTATATAACTTTGTAAAGAAAGATTGTTGCGAGGAATTAGGTGCATATACATTAGCAATAGCATACATTTCCCCTTCAATAGTTAGCTTAATAAACAGAAATCTACCCTCAGGGTCTTTCTTGATGTGGTGTATGCTATAATCTATGTGTTTGCCAAACAGAATAATCACGCCCCGCTGTTTGAGAGTATAATCAGCAGAAACATAATCTTTTATCCAGTTGTCTCTTAAGACATTCGGGTCTGTGTTCCGCCAATGCGATTCTTGCACTAAGACTACATCAGGTCTATATCGGTATATGTGCCGTAGCACCTTTTTGCGCTTAATAGGAGAGTTTAACCCTTCTATATTCCAAGAGAGGAAAGTTAAACATTTTTGGGTATGGAGGGAGGGAGAAAAATTGGTATTGCCCACTGAGTTATCTGCCATTACCTTGTTGTGATAGAAATATGTTAGTGTAGAATATCTGAAAGTTTGAAGCCCATCGCCCTCCCCAGCTACAAGGCGACAGGACTGCGTCTAACTTGTCACAAACCGGCGTAGGCCAACATCTTTTTTTTTAGGTGCAAGTGTACAGCTCGGCTAAACCAGTTTTCAAAGTAAGGGGTGCCAATTAATTTCAAATTTTTTGCATGCAGGGAAAAAACTTTTACACAAAGAACTAAAATACTGCATAGCTTTATGTTTATTCTATACAATAGAGTTAAGCTAAGAAACTTCACCTTCTGATTTTAATTCTGGTTTTACAATTTAAATCTGCCTCCCCTTGCAGTTCAACATGGTATTGGCTCAGGTCTACACTTGCACCTAAAAAAAAGTTGTAAGTGTAACTCTAAATTAGCCCCTTTATGTTCCAGGGGCTCCACACATAAATGGAAGGTCCACAGCTGATAATCAGAGTTCCAGGGAAAAAAAAATGAGAAGCTTTATCAGCTGTGTGGCATACCTGATGTTATTTGTAGTTTAGTTATCGTTTTCTTTTTACATCAATTAAAATGTAAAAAACTCACTTAAAAAGATTCTGATAACATATATTCAATAAACTTCACTAATTTCTTATTTTTCTTTGGTTTGATTTTAATTTTCATACAGACTTTACATATTAAAAATTTCACACCAATTGCCTTTTCAAAGAAAATCATTTTTTTTATTGAACAAAATAATATTCATTTTATTTTCCTTGAAAATTAATTACAAATATTTTTTGTGCAAGTTGTATTATGTAAGGTCTGTATGATATAGACATTCAAATAAAATGTTTAATTCTTATGCCTAGGGCCCTGCAAAACCTAGGGCTATCTCTGTGTAGCAAATGAATATCTTATAAAATCAATACTGAAGTATTGGGTCTTTATTTGGTAAAGAAAGAACTCAAGCACTTACTTAGACCCACTTAGTACCCCACCTGCGTTACGGTTATGTTTTGTACAGTTTGTCTACAGTATGTTGAGAAAAAAAACCCCAACCCAATCATCCCTTTTCATTGACTGGTGCTGATAACTTTCAACTTTCACAAACAAAGGAATCAATCAATAGTGAGCCTATTCATAGTTAGTAGTGTGTATTATCTGCATTGCGTTAGTAGCATTTTCTATGTGACTGTAAGACTAAGAATGGATTGTGACGTGCTACACTTCAAATAGTGACGCATACAAATCCTCAAGCACTGAAGATGTAAAGACAAGTCATCCAGAGGGTGCTCCTAAGATTTTTTATTGTGTACTAGTACTCTATTAATCATCCCCATTTATTTTAGAAATAAAATGTAACTAATGTTGCCAGAAGATGAGATGTGCATATTAGCCTGTCTCTCTGGCAACATTAGTATATATATATATATATATATATATATATATATATATATATCTATCTCATAACTACTGGATTTAGAAGACAGGAGCAGTGTAAAAGCCCTGGAGTTCTGTCATGCAGGCCTGTTCCAGGTCTTTGGACTATTCAGTGTGGAAAAAGTTGTATTGGGAGCACACCTGTGTGTGGTGCTTAAATGGTCTGTGAGGTTTTCAGCAGGTTTCTCCCATTTGAAGCCAGTGAGGGGCAAGTGGCCTCTGGGGAGACCACACAGACCAGAGACAGCCAGGGAAGCTGTGAGCACTCTAAATGTATTGACAAAGACAGAGATTGTGTTCTGTAATAGCTAGTGGCCAGACAGGCCTAGGATTTTTATGTGCAGTGAGTGCTGCCCATTTTGTGTGACAGTAAACCACACTTCATTATTTGCATCACATATGGACTGGTGTTTAATGATTTTGGTTGCTAAACAAGAGATTGCGCCTGTGTTTGCCTTGGAAATGGCAACCTAAACCCCAGTCTTGCAACAATATATCTATACACAGTATATATAAAAAACCAGGAACACTGCACTCAGCGTCTTCAAAAAACATGTAACTTAAATGTTTCAGTCTTTATTAGACTTTCATCTCCTTTCCCTCATGTTTTTCTCCCTTTCTGTAATCTACCTGCTCACTACATCTACACAACTATGTGTCATTAGAAACATGTGTACATCTGTCTTGAGTTATTGCCATCTGCAGAATAAATACAGACTGTATAATTGAGCACTAAATGAGTTTCAATGTCACTTACTTTTGTTTTACAGCTATATGAACATTGGACATACATCATCAGCAAACAAATAAGCATAAAACATGCTACCTTATTATACAATAAAAGATAAATAAAAAGGAATTTGAATGATTCAGCCATTAAATATAATTACAGAGTGGGATTATTATTATTAATAGCAGGATATATACAGTACCTCAATAGACAATTGTTGATAATTGCAATAAATATGCTGGAATTGATAAAGAGATCATGGGCCGGATCCAGACATAGGAACAATTGCCCACTTACACACGCAAGGATTAACAGGGGAGATCACTTTCCTCTCTCTCGCACGGACGGACAGACCTGCACGCGTACGGAACATGTGCGGGGGTCTTTATCTAATCCTACATGTTTATTCTTTCTATTAAGCCTCAATTGTACAGCAATGAATGCATTACATGAAATCCTTAACATTAAAGGACATAAGGAATCTCTAACCAGCCATATATATATATACATACATACATACACACGAACACATATCAGATGTTTGTGTGTGTATATATATTACATATATATATATATATATATATATATATACTGTATATTTTTTAACATATACACACACACGTTTCTTTTCTTTCTGCTCTTCCTTAGAACCCTGATTATTTCTCTTACTGTATGTGACTGTGCCTTGGAAACCAGGGTCATTCGGCTTGTCTCTGATTCTCCATGAATAGGGGGCCAGGATAGAGAGTGATGTGTTCACACTGTATTTGGCTGTTACCAAGTAACACTAAATTCCAGGTATCTTTCTGCGGATGTCGTTAGAAGATCATCCATAGGCATATACCAGTCTATTCTTTGGAAACAGTTCTTCAAATGTTGGGGGTATTGGACTTCCAATGCAAAGCTATAACAGCTTCTGCAGTGTTGTACAAGTGTGTAGGTTTGGTTCTGGTCCTTGTGGTAGCATTTCCTGTGATACTGCCCTTCCATTCAAATCAAATGCAGATGCGGAAAACGTCTGTTCTGACCGCCGACCCACACCCAAATGAGCCACAAGCACCATTAGTCACATACACAGTGCCGGAATCGCTGTATATGCATTGCTATGACAAGTCACGTCAGCATCATTCATATAGCAGGGATCACTACGAAGGACAGAGAAAGAAGAAGAGAGGAGAATACAGCAAAGGTAAGAAAACTTAAAAGTTGTGAAAAGTGAAAGTGGGGGTATATAGGATAGATGCAGGGGTTAAAGGGGGTTATATAGGATAAATACAGGGATAGAAAAGGGGTTGTATAACATAAATACAGTTCAGTCGGTTATTATTTTAATTTGTGGGGGGATGCAAGTTGTTGGGGCCCTAAAGCATATTTTTTGCACTTGGGCCCACAATCTTGCACTCTCGCACTTGTAGGCGCTTTATCGATGCAGATGCAGAAATTCATTAAATTCAAATCAACTTTGAAAGCATGTGCCCCCCGGGCCACACCGCCAGCTGGTGTTTAGGGCCGGCTTCCCACCCACCAAGTTTGCGCTGGGGAGTTAACAGAAACGGGTGTGATCCTTCTAATATTCACAAAAATAGCTGTTTCTAGCTGGTTACCCTGCAACCAAACTCCCCAGCCCATGCAGAGGCTCCCACATCCTATCCATGGGCTGGGGAGTTTAGTTGCTGGGCCAGCAGTCCGTGCTCCTCCCCCTGTGTCCTTTCTATGAGAAGCTGGCAATACCGATGCCTGCATGTGTGTGAGCACTGATTGGTCACAGGATACCTGTATCATCTGCCATTTATATGCAGGAGATGAAGGTGAAAACGGCAGATGATACAGATATCCTGCATGTGTGACCAATCAGTGCTCACACACATGCAGGCATCGGTATTGCCAGCTTCTCATAGAAAGGACACAGGGGGAGGAGCACGGACTGCTGGCCCAGCAACTAAACTCCCCAGCCCATGGATAGGATGTGGGAGCCTCTGCATGGGCTGGGGAGTTTGGTTGCAGGGTAACCAGCTAGAAACAGCTATTTTTGTGAATATTAGAAGGATCACACCCGTTTCTGTTAACTCCCCAGCGCAAACTTGGTGGGTGGGAAGCCGGCCCTAAACACCAGCTGGCGGTGTGGCCCGGGGGGCACATGCTTTCAAAGTTGATTTGAATTTAATGAATTTCTGCATCTGCATCGATAAAGCGCCTACAAGTGCGAGAGTGCAAGATTGTGGGCCCAAGTGCAAAAAATATGCTTTAGGGCCCCAACAACTTGCATCCCCCCACAAATTAAAATAATAACCGACTGAACTGTATTTATGTTATACAACCCCTTTTCTATCCCTGTATTTATCCTATATAACCCCCTTTAACCCCTGCATCTATCCTATATACCCCCACTTTCACTTTTCACAACTTTTAAGTTTTCTTACCTTTGCTGTATTCTCCTCTCTTCTTCTTTCTCTGTCCTTCGTAGTGATCCCTGCTATATGAATGATGCTGACGTGACTTGTCATAGCAATGCATATACAGCGATTCCGGCACTGTGTATGTGACTAATGGTGCTTGTGGCTCATTTGGGTGTGGGTCGGCGGTCAGAACAGACGTTTTCCGCATCTGCATTTGATTTGAATGGAAGGGCAGTATCACAGGAAATGCTACCACAAGGACCAGAACCAAACCTACACACTTGTACAACACTGCAGAAGCTGTTATAGCTTTGCATTGGAAGTCCAATACCCCCAACATTTGAAGAACTGTTTCCAAAGAATAGACTGGTATATGCCTATGGATGATCTTCTAACGACATCCGCAGAAAGATACCTGGAATTTAGTGTTACTTGGTAACAGCCAAATACAGTGTGAACACATCACTCTCTATCCTGGCCCCCTATTCATGGAGAATCAGAGACAAGCCGAATGACCCTGGTTTCCAAGGCACAGTCACATACAGTAAGAGAAAGCTTGAATGACCACCACCTCTAAACCCACATATAGTATAAGTTAGATGTTGAGCATGGCATAATAAATGGCCCATCACTACCTATACCACAATACCTCAGCCTATGGATCACTGATAATGTTTTTTCATTGTTCTATGAAATTTGTAATAAATAAGAGAATGCAATACAATGCCCATAAAAAAATAAATACAATATATAAATAATAATATATGGATAAGCATGATTCAGAACAGAGCTGTACAACATGGAGTTTAAATATAATAAATTACATTGGTTGGAATACCATGGAATGGAATCAGAAGAGATGATGGACTAAACAGGGGCCTTGATCCAGACATCGTAACAATAGCCCACTTTCACACGCAAAATAGGAGTTCCGTCCGACGGGGCAGTTCTTCCCCTCCACCTGCAAATGGTACGCAATGTGGACGGCCAGCGTAAGTCACACTTATTACACATGAGAGAGGGGAGTGACAGTTGGAGTTCATTCCCCTTTCTTTTGCATACTACCAGACCCCCGCACATACATAAAGCCTGCGGGGGTCTGGATTCGGATTCGGAATGCATTGCACACCATGGGCCGGATCCAGACCTACAGGCGCCTTACGAGTGCCCGAGGTCATTACGGCCAGAATTGAAGCGGGGAGTGCGTGTCCAGATTCCTACCTAAACATTTACGACTTTGCCGTAATGGGGCTTGCCCCGCCCGAGCCCTAATCTAAATGTTTATCTCTGCCTGTATGCGGACAGGCCCTTTTTCGTAACAGCCGGTGTATGTAATGTATGTTACGTACACCGGGCGCTACTCCAGCGTAAGAAGGTTGTGCACAACCTTCTTGACAGGGGAATTACGCAATCGCCATGCCTAATTCCCCTGTCAAACGTAGCCCAGGATCTGGGCCCATGTAACTAGGACAGGAAAGTGAATAACTAGCTGACATGACCAAATGCCATTAATTCTAATTTGAAAAAGAAAAATTAGCTAAACAACATAGAAGCTAATTGTAAAAGTCAATAAGTGAGTACTAAGGAATATAACATGAACATGATGGGCTTAACACTCTGGAATCTAACCACTCATTATTATGACCTATACATGCTGGGTTTAGCTTCACAGCAAGAGTAGATGGATTTATTGTGAGGGTTTCCAAATGCTTGAATTCATAAAAAACTATGATATAATTACAAACATTTTATACATATAGCACTCTCCTCTTTGTACAATATTTATACTCTATAAAATTATAACAGTTTTCCAATCAGCAGTAATCTCCCAGTGCTACAGCAGCCAGTGCATATATAAAATAGCGGCCACGAAGGATATCAGCTAAACTCTCTCTCTCTCTCTCATATACAGCTCTCCTCTGCACTAAACAAATGCTCTAATACAAGGATTTTCTTCCAGGCTGCAAAATATGAAGGAGGCACCACCAAGCCCGGCAACAGGGGGAGGCAAGGGACACACCGGCACAAGGCTGGCGAAACACTGTTCACACCCCCCCCCCACCCCTGTTATGGAAGCCAGCAGCTCATACAGGAGGTTCATAGAGCAGGTGATTGGAAAACTTCTTTAAGCTGCTCTATGTAACTGCCTCAGAGGCTCATACAGGAGCTTTCAGTATACACTAGGAAGAACACAGAGAGAGGGCGCACCATGGAGGCAGACACAGCAAAGGTAAGGGGGGCTGGAAAGACATGGCGTGGTGGGGATGGGGGGGGGGGGGGGCAGGAGGTGCATGATGAGGATACTGGGGAGCTGGAGACATATGATGGGGATACTAGGGGCTGTTGACATAATTGGGATACTGGGGAGGCGGAAGGCACATGATGGGGACCCTAGGGAACTGGAGACACATGATGTGGATACTGGGGGGCTGGAAAGACATGATGGTGAATCATCCTGGGGGTCGGAAGACACATGATGGGAGTACTGGGAGGTCTGGAGACACATGATAAGGATACTGGGGGGGACTAGAGACACATGATGGGAATATTGGTGTGCTGAAGACACATGATAGGGATACTGAGGGGCTGGAGACACATGATGCAAATACTGGGGGGCTGGAGGCACATGTATGAGATACTGGGGGTTGCTGGACACACATGATGGGGATACTGTGGGGGTGGCAGACACATGATGGGGATACTGGGGGCCTGGAGAGACATGATGGGGATACTGGGTGTTATGGGTGATGCAACCAGGGCGTGGAGTCTAACTAGGGCCTGGTCTTCACTAGAGCCCCTGATGGTGGGGATAGGGTGGGCTACAGGACACCTAGCAGGTCGCGGCCCTCAGAGATGGTACCCTGGAGAAGAAGGATAAAACAAAGCAGGAGCAAGCGAAGGAAAAGAGAGAAGGAGGAGAGCGGGACTAGGAAAGGCTAGAAGGGACTAGCTCTGATGAACAACACTGAACACAGCCAAGGACAGCAGACAGACGGGCACTCTCTCACGCACTCACACAGATGGTGTACACTCACTGGATGGGAAAGGGCAAGGTACGGCAGGAGGGAACACAAGGAAGAAGAACCAGAGAACAAAGATAAGACAAAGGAGCTGAGAACAAGGCAGGACTACATGGCACTCAGAAATCCAAAATAATAAGCACAAAGCAAGAGCACTAGGCAGAGCAAGCCACAGGCAGGACTGAGCTTATGCTATAACCAGCAGAAAATGAATGCCACTGCTAGGACTATAAAGGGGTTGCCGGCCAGAGATTGGCTGGCAGATCCCCTCATACAACTCTGATTGGCTAAATGACCTGTCTGTAACACCGCAGCCAGAAGTTCATAAAAGACAGAGGGAGGAAGGGCGCACCCACTATTAGCAGCAGCTGCTAGCAATCAGACATGTGCTGGCCATGCAAGGTGCACTGGCCTGCAGGGAATGATTCACACAGTGAAAATGGGACAACGCAGCAAGGGCCAGTTTCAGTAAAGGTAAGAATTTACATGCTGTCAGGATTAGCATGGCAGCATGTAACACTGGGGTGCTGGAAAGACATGATGGGGATCCTAGGGAACTGAAGACACATGATGGGGACACTGGGAGGCTGAAGAAATATGATGGGGCTACTGGCGGGGCTGGAAAGGCATCATGAGAAATCATCCTGGGGGTCTGGAGACACATGATGGGAGTAGTGGGGGGCTGGAGACACATTATGAGAGTACTGGTGTGCTTGAGACATGATGGGAATACTG
>WWET01002908.1:2225-19063 GCA_011038615.1 Limnodynastes dumerilii | reverse complement strand
GGGGGGGGGGAAAAAGGTCAGAAAAAAAGTTTTGCAGAAGAAAACAACAAAAGTCTTGTAATTATACAATGTATTACTATTACTATTATTATAAAATCAAATACTACTAATAAATAATAATAACAATCAATTTTTATATTACACCCATATATTGCACAGCTGTTTATAAATAATATAATATATAATATATAATCAATCATTCACTTGACCCAACCAATCTTCCCATTTTTGTTAAACCACAATGGGCCTTTTTGGTCATCAACTTTGTCTAAGTTTTAGGATATACTTTATCCCAAAAATACGTTGCCCTCTACCCTTGATGGAAGGATATTTCACTTGTCAATTATCCTTTCTGGGAAGTAATGTGTCCTAACATTTCTTCTAAACCTACCACCATCCACCCACTTGTTCCAATTTATATCTTCTTTAGAAAAATGCCACCCTCCATTTTCTGGTTAAACCTTTTGATATATTTGAAAGCTACTGGTTTCGAGGGGAAAATATGCCTTTTTTCAGATGACACAAAGAAATGCAACAGGGTAGACACGCCAGGAGGGGTACACAAAATGAGGGATGATCTAGGTAGACTGGAGGAATGGTCAAGAGTGTGGCAACTGCAGCTTTAAGCCAAAATATTCAAATCAAGCACTTGGGGCACAAAAACCCAAAAGCTCAATATATTATTTATGGCGCTACATTAGAAACTACTGAGGAGGAAAGGGATCTAAGAGTCATTATTACATGTGACTTAAAGGTAGCTAAGCAATGTAACAAAGCAATGAGAAAGGAATATAGGCATTCTTGGTTGCATAGGGAGAGGAATTAGTAGCAGAATGAGAGAAGTAGTGATGCCCCTTTATAAATCATTGATACACCCTCACCTAGAATACTGTGTTCAGGCCATATCTTCAGAAAGACATAACTACATTAGAGACTGCACAAAGAGCAACTAAAATAGTCCATGGCCTGTGTCACAACTCATACCAAGAAAGGCTAGAGGAACTAAACATGTATAGCTTGGAGCAGAGAAGGGAGGGGGGGACATGATAGCAGCTTTCAAATATATCAAGGGTTGTGACTGGCTAGAGGAGGGTGGTATTTTTCAAAGGAAGATGTGTAATAGAACACAAGGGCATGAATATAAACATCACGTTACATAATACACTTTAATTTGCCCCTTACATATCTCTCTTCCCCAGTAGCGTTCCTCTGCACATATTACACCACTTTCACTACATTAAACTCCACAGTCACACTTTTATCATTACTTACCTGGTCTAGCTACAGGACCACACAGATCTCACTTCACTTCCTGGTGTCTTGTATGTTCTTAATTTCTGTGGTCCCCCTTCTGGTGGGAGGCTCTATCAGCAAACAGCAGATGATGCTTCCTGAAGTGTACTGGGTACTAATAGATAGCCCTAGATTAAATAAATCAAAACCTAATTAATCACTGTGATACTGATAAAATGGTTGAATAAAAAAGTGCTCAATCTCTAGGGGATTAAAAACCCAAATAACAAATATAACCAGCTCAAATTATGGATAAAATAATAAACAAAAACTGTACCACTCACAGTTAGGTGAAACCAAAACAGAAAAAATAAGAAACACGTACTCCAATGTTCTTAATAAATTGTTGCCAAACAACTCTGAATGGAGATGGAGAGAGAACCAATTAACTCAAAAACATTGTTTATTCAAAATGGATTCAATAAAAACACATAAAACAACATTTTCAGGTGAAAGTCAGCACCAAAGGATGTTAGCACTCCAATAAGCAGAGATTAAAGTCCCAGGAATGCACCAAAGAGGGATTGGGTAGTTGATTGTTCCGGGAATACCCTTTCCAACGCATTTTGAATTTGTTTAGAAACATGCACCTCTGAATTGCCCGTAACAAAAATGAAGAACCACTAGTGCCAGAATGCCCTGCCATCCAGGGCCTGATGCGCCATGTCTATGCCCCAATAGTGAATATAATAAACAGTAGGGCCCGGCCAATTCATAGTTAAATAAAAATACAGAAAAATACAATGTGGGAACTGACCGAGGGTATAAATATGCCCCAATGACCGTAGAACTGTCATTAGCGCTGGGATGTCCATAAGTAGTGATGTTTTTAAAGGTGTTTTTTTTTGCCAAGACCCCCTCCAGGATCAAAGCTTACAATACTGGACCCCAGCAGAGCTGGTAAGAGGCATTTTTAAAATTAACTGTATTTTTTTTTTTTTATTTAACTATGAAATGACCGGCCCTACGGTTTATTATTTTTACTATTGGGGTATAGACATGGCGCAGCAGCCCCTGAATGGCATTGTGCATCCGCTAAACCTTTGAATTCGGGCCATAGATAGCACTTTCCTCTGACCACCTATGTCAATCAAGATTTTAACGTCTAACAGGTAAGGCTATTATTGTAGGTAGTGTGCTACTAATTGTAGTCCACAGAGAAAAACCACAATCCCCAAAGAAAAACACAATAAAAATAGGGACACAGCACTGATTAACAAGTTCTGCGGCTGAATTAATCTATTTGAGAAATGCAACCATTAGATATATATGAAAACGTTAATAGTGTACAGGTCAAAAAACGTCTGATAAACACAAGTGCAAAATAGTCTATAAGGCATAGGTGAAGCTGGCAACAGAATTATCTATATGTATATGTTAACTGGAAACAAAATTTTGCCAGCCTGATGTCATTAATTAGTAGCCAGGTGGGGGTAGTGTAATACTTTTCAATAATAATACTGAGATATACATTTTAGCTCATGATCCACTGTTTTTGAGTGAAATGCCCTATGTGAAAGCCTCCCTTACAGCATGCACTTACCATTTACCATATTATATCATAATAGCTTAAATTATAATGTATAAATTATAATTTGCATACTCACCCATTCACTTTTGGAATCGCCACCGCCGTGGAATTAGGGTTAGGCAGCATGGGGAGAGTGTAATTCAGTGAATAAAAAAGGTGTCAGAACTGCGCTGCCCCTATGTTACCTTTGATGCAGCCACTAATTTGTACGGTATGTAGGGTTTCCCTGGGTGTGGGTCCCCGGTTAGAAAATCCCAATTTCGAAAATTCGAATTGCGAATTTTCTTTTGCGAATGCGAATTTTCTCCGAATTGCTAAAATTCGAAAAATGCATTCACCGAAATGTTTCTATTTATACTAGTCTGAAATGATAATTTTTCTCGAAAATAGAAATGTAGAAATAAAAGTATATTCTGAATAGGGAGTTATAGAGAAAATTCGAAAATAGAAATGTAGAAATAAAAGTATATTCTGAATAGGGAGTTATAGAGAAAATTCGAAAATAGAAATGTAGAAATAAAAGTATATTCTGAATAGGGAGTTATAGAGAAAATTCGAAAATAGAAATGTAGAAATAAAAGTATATTCTGAATAGGGAGTTATAGAGAAAATTCGAAAATAGAAATGTAGAAATAAAAGTATATTCTGAATAGGGAGTTATAGAGAAAATTCGAAAATAGAAATGTAGAAATAAAAGTATATTCTGAATAGGGAGTTATAGAGAAAATTCGAAAATAGAAATGTAGAAATAAAAGTATATTCTGAATAGGGAGTTATAGAGAAAATTCGAAAATAGAAATGTAGAAATAAAAGTATATTCTGAATAGGGAGTTATAGAGAAAATTCGAAAATAGAAATGTAGAAATAAAAGTATATTCTGAATAGGGAGTTATAGAGAAAATTCGAAAATAGAAATGTAGAAATAAAAGTATATTCTGAATAGGGAGTTATAGAGAAAATTCGAAAATAGAAATGTAGAAATAAAAGTATATTCTGAATAGGGAGTTATAGAGAAAATTCGAAAATAGAAATGTAGAAATAAAAGTATATTCTGAATAGGGAGTTATAGAGAAAATTCGAAAATAGAAATGTAGAAATAAAAGTATATTCTGAATAGGGAGTTATAGAGAAAATTCGAAAATAGAAATGTAGAAATAAAAGTATATTCTGAATAGGGAGTTATAGAGAAAATTCGAAAATAGAAATGTAGAAATAAAAGTATATTCTGAATAGGGAGTTATAGAGAAAATTCGAAAATAGAAATGTAGAAATAAAAGTATATTCTGAATAGGGAGTTATAGAGAAAATTCGAAAATAGAAATGTAGAAATAAAAGTATATTCTGAATAGGGAGTTATAGAGAAAATTCGAAAATAGAAATGTAGAAATAAAAGTATATTCTGAATAGGGAGTTATAGAGAAAATTCGAAAATAGAAATGTAGAAATAAAAGTATATTCTGAATAGGGAGTTATAGAGAAAATTCGAAAATAGAAATGTAGAAATAAAAGTATATTCTGAATAGGGAGTTATAGAGAAAATTCGAAAATAGAAATGTAGAAATAAAAGTATATTCTGAATAGGGAGTTATAGAGAAAATTCGAAAATAGAAATGTAGAAATAAAAGTATATTCTGAATAGGGAGTTATAGAGAAAATTCGAAAATAGAAATGTAGAAATAAAAGTATATTCTGAATAGGGAGTTATAGAGAAAATTCGAAAATAGAAATGTAGAAATAAAAGTATATTCTGAATAGGGAGTTATAGAGAAAATTCGAAAATAGAAATGTAGAAATAAAAGTATATTCTGAATAGGGAGTTATAGAGAAAATTCGAAAATAGAAATGTAGAAATAAAAGTATATTCTGAATAGGGAGTTATAGAGAAAATTCGAAAATAGAAATGTAGAAATAAAAGTATATTCTGAATAGGGAGTTATAGAGAAAATTCGAAAATAGAAATGTAGAAATAAAAGTATATTCTGAATAGGGAGTTATAGAGAAAATTCGAAAATAGAAATGTAGAAATAAAAGTATATTCTGAATAGGGAGTTATAGAGAAAATTCGAAAATAGAAATGTAGAAATAAAAGTATATTCTGAATAGGGAGTTATAGAGAAAATTCGAAAATAGAAATGTAGAAATAAAAGTATATTCTGAATAGGGAGTTATAGAGAAAATTCGAAAATAGAAATGTAGAAATAAAAGTATATTCTGAATAGGGAGTTATAGAGAAAATTCGAAAATAGAAATGTAGAAATAAAAGTATATTCTGAATAGGGAGTTATAGAGAAAATTCGAAAATAGAAATGTAGAAATAAAAGTATATTCTGAATAGGGAGTTATAGAGAAAATTCGAAAATAGAAATGTAGAAATAAAAGTATATTCTGAATAGGGAGTTATAGAGAAAATTCGAAAATAGAAATGTAGAAATAAAAGTATATTCTGAATAGGGAGTTATAGAGAAAATTCGAAAATAGAAATGTAGAAATAAAAGTATATTCTGAATAGGGAGTTATAGAGAAAATTCGAAAATAGAAATGTAGAAATAAAAGTATATTCTGAATAGGGAGTTATAGAGAAAATTCGAAAATAGAAATGTAGAAATAAAAGTATATTCTGAATAGGGAGTTATAGAGAAAATTCGAAAATAGAAATGTAGAAATAAAAGTATATTCTGAATAGGGAGTTATAGAGAAAATTCGAAAATAGAAATGTAGAAATAAAAGTATATTCTGAATAGGGAGTTATAGAGAAAATTCGAAAATAGAAATGTAGAAATAAAAGTATATTCTGAATAGGGAGTTATAGAGAAAATTCGAAAATAGAAATGTAGAAATAAAAGTATATTCTGAATAGGGAGTTATAGAGAAAATTCGAAAATAGAAATGTAGAAATAAAAGTATATTCTGAATAGGGAGTTATAGAGAAAATTCGAAAATAGAAATGTAGAAATAAAAGTATATTCTGAATAGGGAGTTATAGAGAAAATTCGAAAATAGAAATGTAGAAATAAAAGTATATTCTGAATAGGGAGTTATAGAGAAAATTCGAAAATAGAAATGTAGAAATAAAAGTATATTCTGAATAGGGAGTTATAGAGAAAATTCGAAAATAGAAATGTAGAAATAAAAGTATATTCTGAATAGGGAGTTATAGAGAAAATTCGAAAATAGAAATGTAGAAATAAAAGTATATTCTGAATAGGGAGTTATAGAGAAAATTCGAAAATAGAAATGTAGAAATAAAAGTATATTCTGAATAGGGAGTTATAGAGAAAATTCGAAAATAGAAATGTAGAAATAAAAGTATATTCTGAATAGGGAGTTATAGAGAAAATTCGAAAATAGAAATGTAGAAATAAAAGTATATTCTGAATAGGGAGTTATAGAGAAAATTCGAAAATAGAAATGTAGAAATAAAAGTATATTCTGAATAGGGAGTTATAGAGAAAATTCGAAAATAGAAATGTAGAAATAAAAGTATATTCTGAATAGGGAGTTATAGAGAAAATTCGAAAATAGAAATGTAGAAATAAAAGTATATTCTGAATAGGGAGTTATAGAGAAAATTCGAAAATAGAAATGTAGAAATAAAAGTATATTCTGAATAGGGAGTTATAGAGAAAATTCGAAAATAGAAATGTAGAAATAAAAGTATATTCTGAATAGGGAGTTATAGAGAAAATTCGAAAATAGAAATGTAGAAATAAAAGTATATTCTGAATAGGGAGTTATAGAGAAAATTCGAAAATAGAAATGTAGAAATAAAAGTATATTCTGAATAGGGAGTTATAGAGAAAATTCGAAAATAGAAATGTAGAAATAAAAGTATATTCTGAATAGGGAGTTATAGAGAAAATTCGAAAATAGAAATGTAGAAATAAAAGTATATTCTGAATAGGGAGTTATAGAGAAAATTCGAAAATAGAAATGTAGAAATAAAAGTATATTCTGAATAGGGAGTTATAGAGAAAATTCGAAAATAGAAATGTAGAAATAAAAGTATATTCTGAATAGGGAGTTATAGAGAAAATTCGAAAATAGAAATGTAGAAATAAAAGTATATTCTGAATAGGGAGTTATAGAGAAAATTCGAAAATAGAAATGTAGAAATAAAAGTATATTCTGAATAGGGAGTTATAGAGAAAATTCGAAAATAGAAATGTAGAAATAAAAGTATATTCTGAATAGGGAGTTATAGAGAAAATTCGAAAATAGAAATGTAGAAATAAAAGTATATTCTGAATAGGGAGTTATAGAGAAAATTCGAAAATAGAAATGTAGAAATAAAAGTATATTCTGAATAGGGAGTTATAGAGAAAATTCGAAAATAGAAATGTAGAAATAAAAGTATATTCTGAATAGGGAGTTATAGAGAAAATTCGAAAATAGAAATGTAGAAATAAAAGTATATTCTGAATAGGGAGTTATAGAGAAAATTCGAAAATAGAAATGTAGAAATAAAAGTATATTCTGAATAGGGAGTTATAGAGAAAATTCGAAAATAGAAATGTAGAAATAAAAGTATATTCTGAATAGGGAGTTATAGAGAAAATTCGAAAATAGAAATGTAGAAATAAAAGTATATTCTGAATAGGGAGTTATAGAGAAAATTCGAAAATAGAAATGTAGAAATAAAAGTATATTCTGAATAGGGAGTTATAGAGAAAATTCGAAAATAGAAATGTAGAAATAAAAGTATATTCTGAATAGGGAGTTATAGAGAAAATTCGAAAATAGAAATGTAGAAATAAAAGTATATTCTGAATAGGGAGTTATAGAGAAAATTCGAAAATAGAAATGTAGAAATAAAAGTATATTCTGAATAGGGAGTTATAGAGAAAATTCGAAAATAGAAATGTAGAAATAAAAGTATATTCTGAATAGGGAGTTATAGAGAAAATTCGAAAATAGAAATGTAGAAATAAAAGTATATTCTGAATAGGGAGTTATAGAGAAAATTCGAAAATAGAAATGTAGAAATAAAAGTATATTCTGAATAGGGAGTTATAGAGAAAATTCGAAAATAGAAATGTAGAAATAAAAGTATATTCTGAATAGGGAGTTATAGAGAAAATTCGAAAATAGAAATGTAGAAATAAAAGTATATTCTGAATAGGGAGTTATAGAGAAAATTCGAAAATAGAAATGTAGAAATAAAAGTATATTCTGAATAGGGAGTTATAGAGAAAATTCGAAAATAGAAATGTAGAAATAAAAGTATATTCTGAATAGGGAGTTATAGAGAAAATTCGAAAATAGAAATGTAGAAATAAAAGTATATTCTGAATAGGGAGTTATAGAGAAAATTCGAAAATAGAAATGTAGAAATAAAAGTATATTCTGAATAGGGAGTTATAGAGAAAATTCGAAAATAGAAATGTAGAAATAAAAGTATATTCTGAATAGGGAGTTATAGAGAAAATTCGAAAATAGAAATGTAGAAATAAAAGTATATTCTGAATAGGGAGTTATAGAGAAAATTCGAAAATAGAAATGTAGAAATAAAAGTATATTCTGAATAGGGAGTTATAGAGAAAATTCGAAAATAGAAATGTAGAAATAAAAGTATATTCTGAATAGGGAGTTATAGAGAAAATTCGAAAATAGAAATGTAGAAATAAAAGTATATTCTGAATAGGGAGTTATAGAGAAAATTCGAAAATAGAAATGTAGAAATAAAAGTATATTCTGAATAGGGAGTTATAGAGAAAATTCGAAAATAGAAATGTAGAAATAAAAGTATATTCTGAATAGGGAGTTATAGAGAAAATTCGAAAATAGAAATGTAGAAATAAAAGTATATTCTGAATAGGGAGTTATAGAGAAAATTCGAAAATAGAAATGTAGAAATAAAAGTATATTCTGAATAGGGAGTTATAGAGAAAATTCGAAAATAGAAATGTAGAAATAAAAGTATATTCTGAATAGGGAGTTATAGAGAAAATTCGAAAATAGAAATGTAGAAATAAAAGTATATTCTGAATAGGGAGTTATAGAGAAAATTCGAAAATAGAAATGTAGAAATAAAAGTATATTCTGAATAGGGAGTTATAGAGAAAATTCGAAAATAGAAATGTAGAAATAAAAGTATATTCTGAATAGGGAGTTATAGAGAAAATTCGAAAATAGAAATGTAGAAATAAAAGTATATTCTGAATAGGGAGTTATAGAGAAAATTCGAAAATAGAAATGTAGAAATAAAAGTATATTCTGAATAGGGAGTTATAGAGAAAATTCGAAAATAGAAATGTAGAAATAAAAGTATATTCTGAATAGGGAGTTATAGAGAAAATTCGAAAATAGAAATGTAGAAATAAAAGTATATTCTGAATAGGGAGTTATAGAGAAAATTCGAAAATAGAAATGTAGAAATAAAAGTATATTCTGAATAGGGAGTTATAGAGAAAATTCGAAAATAGAAATGTAGAAATAAAAGTATATTCTGAATAGGGAGTTATAGAGAAAATTCGAAAATAGAAATGTAGAAATAAAAGTATATTCTGAATAGGGAGTTATAGAGAAAATTCGAAAATAGAAATGTAGAAATAAAAGTATATTCTGAATAGGGAGTTATAGAGAAAATTCGAAAATAGAAATGTAGAAATAAAAGTATATTCTGAATAGGGAGTTATAGAGAAAATTCGAAAATAGAAATGTAGAAATAAAAGTATATTCTGAATAGGGAGTTATAGAGAAAATTCGAAAATAGAAATGTAGAAATAAAAGTATATTCTGAATAGGGAGTTATAGAGAAAATTCGAAAATAGAAATGTAGAAATAAAAGTATATTCTGAATAGGGAGTTATAGAGAAAATTCGAAAATAGAAATGTAGAAATAAAAGTATATTCTGAATAGGGAGTTATAGAGAAAATTCGAAAATAGAAATGTAGAAATAAAAGTATATTCTGAATAGGGAGTTATAGAGAAAATTCGAAAATAGAAATGTAGAAATAAAAGTATATTCTGAATAGGGAGTTATAGAGAAAATTCGAAAATAGAAATGTAGAAATAAAAGTATATTCTGAATAGGGAGTTATAGAGAAAATTCGAAAATAGAAATGTAGAAATAAAAGTATATTCTGAATAGGGAGTTATAGAGAAAATTCGAAAATAGAAATGTAGAAATAAAAGTATATTCTGAATAGGGAGTTATAGAGAAAATTCGAAAATAGAAATGTAGAAATAAAAGTATATTCTGAATAGGGAGTTATAGAGAAAATTCGAAAATAGAAATGTAGAAATAAAAGTATATTCTGAATAGGGAGTTATAGAGAAAATTCGAAAATAGAAATGTAGAAATAAAAGTATATTCTGAATAGGGAGTTATAGAGAAAATTCGAAAATAGAAATGTAGAAATAAAAGTATATTCTGAATAGGGAGTTATAGAGAAAATTCGAAAATAGAAATGTAGAAATAAAAGTATATTCTGAATAGGGAGTTATAGAGAAAATTCGAAAATAGAAATGTAGAAATAAAAGTATATTCTGAATAGGGAGTTATAGAGAAAATTCGAAAATAGAAATGTAGAAATAAAAGTATATTCTGAATAGGGAGTTATAGAGAAAATTCGAAAATAGAAATGTAGAAATAAAAGTATATTCTGAATAGGGAGTTATAGAGAAAATTCGAAAATAGAAATGTAGAAATAAAAGTATATTCTGAATAGGGAGTTATAGAGAAAATTCGAAAATAGAAATGTAGAAATAAAAGTATATTCTGAATAGGGAGTTATAGAGAAAATTCGAAAATAGAAATGTAGAAATAAAAGTATATTCTGAATAGGGAGTTATAGAGAAAATTCGAAAATAGAAATGTAGAAATAAAAGTATATTCTGAATAGGGAGTTATAGAGAAAATTCGAAAATAGAAATGTAGAAATAAAAGTATATTCTGAATAGGGAGTTATAGAGAAAATTCGAAAATAGAAATGTAGAAATAAAAGTATATTCTGAATAGGGAGTTATAGAGAAAATTCGAAAATAGAAATGTAGAAATAAAAGTATATTCTGAATAGGGAGTTATAGAGAAAATTCGAAAATAGAAATGTAGAAATAAAAGTATATTCTGAATAGGGAGTTATAGAGAAAATTCGAAAATAGAAATGTAGAAATAAAAGTATATTCTGAATAGGGAGTTATAGAGAAAATTCGAAAATAGAAATGTAGAAATAAAAGTATATTCTGAATAGGGAGTTATAGAGAAAATTCGAAAATAGAAATGTAGAAATAAAAGTATATTCTGAATAGGGAGTTATAGAGAAAATTCGAAAATAGAAATGTAGAAATAAAAGTATATTCTGAATAGGGAGTTATAGAGAAAATTCGAAAATAGAAATGTAGAAATAAAAGTATATTCTGAATAGGGAGTTATAGAGAAAATTCGAAAATAGAAATGTAGAAATAAAAGTATATTCTGAATAGGGAGTTATAGAGAAAATTCGAAAATAGAAATGTAGAAATAAAAGTATATTCTGAATAGGGAGTTATAGAGAAAATTCGAAAATAGAAATGTAGAAATAAAAGTATATTCTGAATAGGGAGTTATAGAGAAAATTCGAAAATAGAAATGTAGAAATAAAAGTATATTCTGAATAGGGAGTTATAGAGAAAATTCGAAAATAGAAATGTAGAAATAGAAGTATATTCTGAATAGGGAGCTTTATGAAATAGAATTGTTCGAAATTGAGAATAATAGCAATAGAGAATAATCGAAAATACAACAATCGAAATAGAAATACAATCGAAATGTGCATGTTTCGTAACCTATTACATTCGAAATAGGGAACGTTCGAAATAGCGAAAATTCGAAATTGCGAACTTTCTAAATAGCGAAAATTCGCAATTTAGTGTTCGAAATACAGATTTTCGAAATTGGCATTTTCTAACCGGGGACTGACTACCGGTTTCCCTGACCCCAGGATAAAATGCAAGTTGAGAATAAAGGTGCAGGGTGCTTCTTAGGGTAATAGAGGCACAGGACGCTTCTTACGCAAAGACCTACCCTGTACCTCTATTCTCAAGCATGGGGGGAGACTTAGGGTTAGGCTGCGGGAGGGAGTTATGGTTAGGCTGTGGGGGAGGGACTTAGGTTTAGGCTGCGGTGGGGACAACTTAGAGTTAGGCTGTGGTGGGGAACACTTAGGGTTTGTTTTAGGGAGCGGGTTGGGGAAAACTCACCTTTCGGGCTCCGGGGATCGATTGCTATGCCTCATCGAGGCATAAGCAATCAATATCCCAACCGGGAGAGAATGGCCTTTTCGAAATAAGGCCATTCACTACAGGGACCCACACGTGGCACAGAGATACGCATGGAAAAGTTAAGGTAAATCTGCTAAGTTAAAAAACTGAGAGGGGAGAGCCAGAGGGACTGCATTATCCTTAGTAGTGCGTAACTTAGGTACGATTGCGTACGTAAAATGACCTTAAGTATGGATCTGGCCCATTAATATCAATTTGAAAAAACTATTTAAACACTATATAATAATTTTCAGATAAGGTCAAATATATAAATATATATAAATATAAAAAAATTATATTGGATTATATTGTCATCTCATATTCTTGGCAACCTTTAGGAATAATACGAGGTATAAACACAAACGGAGATGGAATCGCCCAGACTTAAAAATAGTATAGTTGTTCCACAATTCGAAAAAAGTCACATTTGGTACAGATATTTTTCCCTTGCATATTTTATCATATTATAATTATAATTAGTCTGGAATGGTGCCACCATGCAGCTAGAGACAATAACTTAGAACTAGCAGTACAGAGACTGTGGAGTAAAAGTAAGCTGCTCGCGGTGGGCACACCTGTGCCAAGAAACCACTCTTCTTCACTTTGAATAAGACGTCAATTCAGTAGTGGTAAAATTGAACGAAACAATACTGGAGTCAATTCAACAGAATCAGTGATCATAAAGAAATAGACAAACAAATAGCAGCAATTTTAGATTCAGTATATCATAATATGATAGAGAAATTCATGATAAAGAAACTTAATTTGTAATGATAAAACCTGGGTGGTTCCACCATGGATTCATTTGTCAATATTAGGAGAGCAAAATTCATGGCAAATAATGATCATTGAGATGATGGCAACAGTTATAAATATTATATATCATAACATGGGAATGGCTTTCATCTGTCTCCATATCGGAAACAGCATTTTCGTGTCAGAGACTACAACCGATTTCTGTAATGGATCAACTGCCATGCATCAAGGTATCTCACATAAGTAATCTCTAACTTCTAAACCAATATGTGTCCATTTTCAGACAATACCTCCTTCTGGAGGTCAAGCCCACAAGACAAACTGGTAATAACTAAGAAGACTACCAAAGATACAGTATATTTATTTTTATGTCAAGGGCAACAGTAAGAAGCTAGGCTTCCTGCCACCTTTGAAAGTAAAGCACTGGAATATATGTATTTTTGTCTTGAATAGGCCATTTTCATCTGTTTCTTAATTTCCTCATATTCTGTCATTATAGAAAAATGTGTGAAATGGCATTATATTACCATTTTACTGCCAAATATATAATGGCTTATGCATTATTTTTCTTCTGTGTTAAGGAGTCATTCCTTATGCCCACAAAGCACACAATGTTCCACACTTAAATGATACGCCTTGTAATTACCTGCAATTAAAGATAAAATTATGGCTGACAAGTCATTTATTTTTCCTCCAGGTGAAAAAAGAGCACATAAAAAAGTGTAGTCTGTTGGAAGATATATTTTTTAAAAGTCTTATTTCCCTATAAGATAGGTTTAGTAGCCTGTTATTTAAATTAAAGGGCAGTTCCTAACAATAATGTATTATCACACCGAACCTCTTGTTCTTTATAGTGCCACTGTTTTGGGGAGACTTGTCTATTAATTTACACAATTCTCCAAGCATGGTGGTCTGGACAACTGTAAATAAATAAATTGTATCGCCAATATTTAGGATTGCAAGATACTGATTGACGAGCAATATTAATTTTCAAATTACTTTATTTCTGTCAATAATAGTGCTGCTTTTCTTTAAATTTCTCCAGGTTGCTATGCTTTAAAAATCATATGATGCAGGTGCTGACAGTGGACCGGATTCAATGTTTTAAAGGATGTGCAATGAGGATCCGCTAAAACATACTATACAGAGGAACGAGAATTCAGACATTGGCAAAGGGTATAAATATACCCCAATGACAGTGGACAGAGCTTGCGATGTGCCAACAGGGTTTTTTTTTTTTGCACACACTGTAGCAGGTATTTTGGCCCACTCTTCCATGCAGATCTTCTCTGTCATGTTTTGGAGCTGTCGCCGGGCAATACGGGCTTTCAAATCCCTCCACAGATTTTCTATTGGGTTGAGGTCTGGAGACTGGCTAGGCCATTCCAGGACCTTGAAATGCTTCTTACAGAGCCACTCCTTAGTTGCCCGGGCGATGTGTTTGGGGTCATTGTCATGCTGGAAGACCCAGCCATGTCCCATCTTCAATGCTCTTACTGAGGGAAGGAGGTTTTTGCCCAAAATGTCACGATACATGGCCCCATTCATCCTCTCCTAAATACGGATCAGTCGCCCTGTCCCCTTTGCTGAAAAGCAGCCCCAAAGCATGAAGTTTCCACAACCAATGCTTCACAGTGGGTATGGTGTACTTGGGATGCCATCATCATTCTTCTCCCTCCCAACACAGCGAGTGGAGTTTATACCAAAAAGTTTTATTTTGGTCTCATCTGACCACATGACATTCTCCCAATCCTCCTCTGGATCATCCAGATGGTCACTGGCAAACTTTAGATGGGCCTGGACATGTGCTGGCTTAAGCAGGGGTACCTCACGGGCGCTGCAGGATTTGGATCCATGATGACGTAGTGTGTTACTAATGGTAACCTTTGTGACTGTGGTCCCAGCTCTCTTGAGGTCATTGATCAGGTCCCCCCATGTAGTTCTGGGCTGATCCCTCACCGTTCTCAAGATCATTGATACCCCACAAGGTGAGATCTTGCATGGAGCCCCAGGTCGAGGGAGATTGTCAGTGATCTTGTATTTTTTCAATTTTTTTTATAATTGCGCCAACAATTGATCTCTTCTCACCAAGCTGTTGCCTATTGTTGAATAGGTCATCTCAGCCTTAAGCAGGTCTACAATTTTATCCCTGGTGTCCTTAGACAGCTCTGGTCTTGACATGGTGGAGAGGTTGCAGTCCGACTGTTTGAGAGTGTGGGCAGGTTTCTTTATACAGATAAGTAATTCAAACAGGTGCCATTAATACAGGTAATGAGTGGAGGATAGAAGAGCCTCTTAAAGAAGTAGTAACAGGTCTGGGAGAGAGAGAATTATTGCTGGTTGTTAGGTGTCCAAAAATTTATTTTCCACAAGAATATACAAGTAAATTGTTTAAAAATCATACAATGTGATTTTCTGATTTTTTTTTACATAGATTCTGTCTCACAGTTGAAGTGTACCTATGATGAAAATTCAGACCTCTCATTCAAGTGGGACAACTTGCACAATCGGTGGCTGTCCATATACTTTTTTGCCTAACTGTAGCTTCGCACCGCAAAGAACACGGGTGTGATGCCAATTAAATCAGGCCCATAGCATGAGCCACCCCAAACTTTAATATCATCTAAAAATCTCTACACGGGTACAGCCACTGTAGTTTAAAACACAAAACCTATTAACCCTTAAATACTAGAGAGAATAGAAAGTAAACTAGTGGTGCAGTGCACGCATTTAAAGTGTACAGTATGGGCGTGCTAAGCTGCGTACGTTCGCGTAGTCTGTACGCCCGTTAGCGGACGTATTCTGTTACGTTAGGAAAAGTTAAGGTAGGGTTTGGGTCGCGTAATTTGAGAAAATACGTCCGTGCAAGGGGTGTGCCGTGGGGAGTGTATTGACCTTACGTGTACGAAAATACGCACCGCTAAAATACGTACGCACACACGTAGTTCAGGATCTACCCCATTGTTTGTACATATTTAAGTTTAGTTTTTTGGTACTGTGTTTTTTAGTTATTGATTTTTTCTGGGGATTTTGCAATATTCCTCCGCACAGCTCAGGCTCTAGCGCTGGAGTTTCCTTTTTTTCTTGTGAGTAATATGAAGGAGTTGGATTAATGGTTACAAAAATTTTTGTTGATTGGATTTTCCCTAAATTGTAGCATGTTTTTCTCTGTATTCAATGCTCAAGTGTGAAAGTGACTCTCTCTCATAGCAGAAATAGGAATTATTAATCGTGATGGCCAGCCTGATTTAATTATATAGCTTTCACATAGTCACTTACATGGAACCAATCTGCCTGTAAAATAAAACGTGTGTCAAATCAGTAGATGTGTGTATAAGTTTAACATTTAATTTAGCGGTTGAATTCCAAGAATTTCTGTCAAAAAGACTAATTGCAGTTGGTAATTAGCCTCTAAACAATGATTAATCAAAGACAACAATTAAGAGTCAGTTGTTAAACAGTCTGATCAGCAAATTCATGTAATATAAAAATGTTCCTTTTCTCTTAAAGAAACATGTGGTGAACTCTATTATAATGGGCACATTTTGCAGGGGTGATTTGGAAGCTTGACAATCACAGGTAGCATGTAATGGCTCGTTCTTTAGTTAATCCAAAATGTTAAAAGGAGCCTAAAGGATGCAACAACATAATACTCTCAGAGAACATAGGAACCCCCCTTCCCCACAGTGGCAAACACAGGGTTTTAAAAAAGGAGTAATGCTTGTAATGGCGTGACACACTATATAAAGTTGATGTGGTTTAAATAGTGTGCTATTCCTAGACCCCTAATATATCTCCTCATATATATAATAGTATGTCCTTTCCCAGACCCATAATTACAGCCACATGAACTTTATAGTTTGCCATTCCCAGACTCATAATATAACTCCTGGACAGTCTGTGGTGCAATGTGGCATTGGTGGATGGAGCATGATGTCCCAGATGTGCTCAATTGGATTCAGGTCTGGGGAATGGGCGGGCCAGTCCATAGCATCAATGCCTTCATCTTGCAGGAAC
>WWET01002907.1:155777-171992 GCA_011038615.1 Limnodynastes dumerilii | reverse complement strand
CGGTCAACGCTTAATATGTATCACAGTTCTCAGACATAAACCTCTTCCCAGTGTAAACCTTCATTTGTTTCTATATGCCCTCAACGTCTTAAGAATAAAAAAAATTAAAAAAAAAGAGGCCAAAAACTTAAATGTGCCTGCATTACAATTGGTTGTGAGGGCTGCCATGAATTTAGTACTTGTATGTCTCGTTTCTCCAGAAAGGAGACACGGGAAATTCATGGCACATGTGAAAGGGTCAGACCCACGTTATAGGTGGACTTATAACGCAGCTTTTTCTTTTTTAAACGATAATTTACTCAGCAAAAACATGGGTTCTAAATCCCGTGTTTTTTTTAAGGGTGGTGATGTGAAAGCACTTTCCTAACCCTCCAATTCCCATAGCCTAACCCTAAGCTTCCCCTTATTAAAACACTAACCCTGATTCTCCATGACCTGCAGCCTAATCCTAACTTATACCCGCCGCAGCCACTGTAGCCTAACCCTAACCTTATACCCGCCACAGCCACCCGTAGCCTGACCCTAACCTTATACCCGCCGCAGCCACTGAAGCCTGACCCTAACCTTATACCCGCAACAGCCACTGCAGCCTGTGGCAATTGGGAATGGATCGATAGATCTTCTCTCTTCTTTTGTTCTACCCAAGACGTTGGCTTATGTGTATGTTGGACACAATGTTGCTTCTCTTTTCATGACATGATGAGTGTCCATCGTATACAAAGCGTTCATATTTATAAAATAAATCATTCACACAAATATATTTTAAAGCTTAATATGTCATTTATCCTTTAATTAAAAAAAAAAGCATCTGAAAGTAAAATTTCTCTGTGGTTAACCCTATTGCAAGAGCATTACTCCATTCTTAAAGTTACATGACGTGAAGCTATAAGCAACACTATATTAAATAGTTGTTTCATAATGCTTTAGAGACAATTCCACAGTAGAAAAGACAATTGGAAAATGAATAACGGATCCCTTGGTAAGGAGAAAGCTATCTTTTAATAAACTCCTGTTCCCCTTACTGCTGCAAAAAGTCTATAGCAAATCAATAAAAGCAAGCTAACATCTCCGCAAAGCCAAAATAAGCGAACATTAGCCGTGTCTCACAGAAGTGCAACTACAACTATCCCACTATTAGCTGTGATCAATTGCCTGGCGGCTCCTATTAAACAGTGTAATTCAGACTGCAATTAAAATGTATTCTTTATAAGGATAAAGCAGATTTCCCAGCCATTAATTAAAGATCCTTGAATTTGTTGGTAACAAGATGGATGTTCTTTTATATAGACTCCTGATTCAGCAAAGCCCTTGTGAAGTTGAATAAATGTGCAGGGAGTTCAGAGAAGTGACCTTGGGGCAGATCCAGAACAATGTCCGCCAGAGAATTTCGCTTGCCGCTACCGTAAATTCACTCAGTACTTACTGTGCATGCGCGGGGCAGATGTTTCGCCATGTAACTCATAGCGTAAGGGCCTTTAACGTATTGGCAGCGTATCTCCTTACATTGGGCCAAACATACGTCTCCCGTAATTAACGGGATTCGAAGGCGGGGTGAGGAATTTAAATCGTACAGTGTGGGCGTGCTTAGCGGCATACCTACGCGAGGGCTCTACATACGTGAGTAGTTACTATGACAAAAGTTAAGGTAGGGTTTGGAAAGTGTAAAACAGCCAAAGTACGTACATGCAAGGGGAGTCGTAAATACGCTAAGCTAGGAAACGTATTAGAAGCGTAGCTCTGGATCTACCCCCTTGTGTCTATTGCTAAGTGCTGAATTGACCTGTGGCATAGGCTGCTTAAGCCACACGCTCTTTTCTTGCTGTCCTGTCAGTGCAGTGCTGCAGCCACACATACATGCTCCTGTCATATCCAGGAAACATAATTTGCTGATTGGTGAATAATGCTGATTATCTACCAATTAGAGTACTAGAAGGTCTCCAGCAATGATTGGTTAAGTAAAGGAAGTTGATGCAGAGGAGGGACAGCAGAAATGGTGAATAATTCAATAGGGTTGATCTGGAGTTGGGGTTTGTTCTGGGTTCTGACTTTTAAGACTTTTTATAGACTTATTAGGCTACAGCATAGGGTGCTACAATGGGCCTGATCCAGACCTACGTCGATGCACTGTGCTTAGTAAAGCACAGCTTATCGGCGTGCACTCTGCCCGACACCCCGCCCTGTGTGAGCGTATTTTCCCTCGCTTACGCCGAGTTTGACACGCCCGATGTAGACTCATAGATTGAGTGCCGGCCATACCACTGTGAATACGCCCAGTCTCGTCTGATCTTGGAAACGATGCGGGGTCGGGCTTGATTAGTACTTATCAACAAACAGACCAGGTGTATCGGCACCAGTAAGTAATGAGCCACAATCAGGCTGAGTAGTGCTACCATACGGTGTATTAATAGTATGCATAGAGAAGAAAAAGAGACCGTATATATTGGTGCACATACATATCAAAGACAATCTGATATTACAAAAAAGATTTATTGATACAAAACTGTTGCGAAATTTTGGTTAAAAGTAGCTACATAAATGCAAAGCAAACTGCATCATAACAAACAGACATCAGCCACAAAGCCTCAATCCTCATAATAAGTGCACCTGTCATATAGTTACAATTGAACAATAGAAATAGCTATAAAAATTTGATACATAAGTGAGATAAATATCATTGATACATGTAAGGAGCGATACATATAATGATACAACTGGGTTCAAATATACATAATTATTGGGCATACTAGCCAGAAAATTGTAATGATATTACCACTCATACTGTGTAATGCTTGATAATGCTGCAGATGGAATGAAATGAATAGTTCTCAATATAAACCACAACACTTACCCTACGGCTAAAAAAGAAAAAATAACTGAAAACAAAACAAAAATCACCTCACGGTGATGCTTCACTCCGCAGAGCAGCTAACTGTCCCTTGTGGTTTAAAGTTGGTGAGTCTGCAGCAGGAGAGAAGTGTTCAGTTGTGCTTCATCAAAGTATCATTCCTAGTCTGACAGGGAGGAGAGGGCGGGCTGTGTCCTGGAATCACCTGACGCGCGTTTCCTCTAGCTCCCAGTATTCCCAGTTATGTCTCAGCAGCTCCCAGTATCCCCATCATGTCTTCCCAACTCCCAGTATCCCCATCATGTCTCCCCACTCCCAGTAACCCATCATTATGAGTCTCCAGCTCCCAGTATTAACCATTTATATGACCAGATCCCAGTATCCCACATCATACAGGATGTCTCCAACTCCCCAGTATTCCTGATTCACATGGCTCTAGCTCCCAGTAATTCCCCATTCAGTAGTCACCAGCACCTCCTGTTTATACCTTATTTACCTTTGATGCCGTCCGTCCGTGTCTCTCCTCCAAGTAAAGCAATTTGTTCCCTGCTGGCGGTAGATGCAGCAGTTATACAGGACAGCTAAAAAAGGGCTTTGCCATCAGCTATCTTGTTTATTTGCTGCGGCGTCTGATAGCAGGCCCTTTTCAGCAATGATCGTCGGACCCCCCTGTGTCAGATTGAGCTGCAAAATAAAAGCTTTTGGACACCCCGCAGGCTGCAAGTTTGACACGCCCGATGTAGACTCATAGATTGAGTGCCGACCGCTGTCAAGCTGCCAGGCTCTTACTTACTTACAGTTCTGCTGGTGCAGGGTGGGCAGCTTGTGTGAGCGTATTTTCCCTTGCTTAGGCCGACTGAAGGCTACCCTAACTTCAGCCGGCCTAAGCAAGGGAAAATACGCTCACACAAGCTGCCCACCCTGCACCAGCAGAACTGTAAGTAAGTAAGAGCCTGGCAGCTTGACAGCGGTCGGCACTCAATCTATGAGTCTACATCGGGCGTGTCAAACTCGCAGCCTGCGGGGTGTCCAAAAGCTTTTATTTTGCAGCTCAATCTGACACAGGGGGGTCCGACGATCATTGCTGAAAAGGGCCTGCTATCAGACGCCGCAGCAAATAAACAAGATAGCTGATGGCAAAGCCCTTTTTTAGCTGTCCTGTATAACTGCTGCATCTACCGCCAGCAGGGAACAAATTGCTTTACTTGGAGGAGAGACACGGACGGACGGCATCAAAGGTAAATAAGGTATAAACAGGAGGTGCTTGTGACTACTGAATGGGGAATTACTGGGAGCTAGAGCCATGTGAATCAGGAATACTGGGGAGTTGGAGACATCCTGTATGATGTGGGATACTGGGAGCTGGTCATATAAATGGTTAATACTGGGAGCTGGAGACTCATAATGATGGGTTACTGGGAGTGGGGAGACATGATGGGGATACTGGGAGTTGGGAAGACATGATGGGGATACTGGGAGCTGCTGAGACATAACTGGGAATACTGGGAGCTAGAGACACCTGATGGGGAATACTGGGAGCTGGAGACACATGACTAGGGATATTAGTAGCTGTGGAGACATGAATGGGAATACGGGGAGCTGGAGACACATGATGGGGAATACGGGGAGCTGGAGACACATGATGGGGATAGAGGGAGCTGGAGACACATGATGTGGGATATTGAGAGCTGGAGAGACATAATTGGGGATACTGGGAGCTGGAGACACATGATGGGGGATACTGGGAGCTGGAGACATAAAGAGGAATACTAGGAACTAGAGACACATGATGGAAGATACTGGGAGCTGGGGAGACATGGTGTGGAATACTGAGAGCTGGAGACACATTGTGGGAGATACTGGGAGCTGGAGACACATTGTGGGAGATACTGGGAGCTGGAGACACATTGCGGGAGATACTGGGAGCTGGAGAGATATGATGGGAAATACTGGGGAGGGTGGATGTGACTTTTTTTTTCTTGCGACCCACACAATCTTAGACTTTGATCTATTGTCCCAATTGGGGTTTTGAATTTGACGTGCCTGGTCTACCTAGTCTATAAGTCTACACAGAGACAGCTGTACACCAACCATTGACAGCTGCACCGTGTACATGCTAGATAGTGGGGGCACGCCAAGTCCATACTTCCCATCCAGAAGCAGACTGACTCCATAGCAAGGTGTTGGAACCCGATTCAGTCAACATTCATCCCTCTCATCAATATCTGACCCAAAGCTGGCAATGGCGGACAGGTCTATATTCCACTTCATCTTTTCCCTCTTTTCCCCTGTTGTTTGCACGTTCAGAAAATGACTAATTTGAAATTTCACACAATTTCTCCAGTCATGTATGATTTAAAGCTTAGGGGAGAAAAGACACTCACTACAGCCTTACACACCCAAACATATTGTGCTACTTGCTCTCTTCTTTCATTAGACCAAATGGCAGCAAGCAGTGAATGTTCCAAGCTTAAGTCATGTGAGTAGAACATTTGAGGTCATAATGGCCAGTTATGATATATAATCTACATCCTACTGTAATAAATATATATAATAGCCTAATGTATGTAACACACACACACACACACACTTTTATTACAGGAGGTATGTGCACAACCTTCTTTCGACGTCATAATGGTCGGCGTACATAACATTGGTCGGGATCCAGTCCAATGTCTTCAAACAAAAAACCATATACACACATATTGTCCTTCTCACCTAATGTGTTGTTATTTCTATTTCCCTTTTTTCTAGTTTTTAATGTTCCTAAAAAACAGAAACGCCTCAGCAAGGTGGAGATTGCCACCAAAAATGACAAGTGTCATGTTTCAGCAACTATCGGAAATGGATGAAACCATGCAGTTGCAGGATGATCATCGTATGCAGCGGTTCCTGGATCATGAATGGGAGCTTCAGCGTAAGTTTCTGGTGGAATTACGCAGCATCAGCACTGACATAAGTCAGAAGAATCGTGAGTGCAATATAGCGTTCATCACCCACATGATAGAGAGTATGCTGAACACACAGCAATCACCACCACCACCACTGCCATGGTCCTATCACCATCCTACCCTCTACTATGATGATCAGGCTTACTATGACTATAGTGCACCAGCTGCCTCATATCAAGCTGCTATCCCTCGCCATGACTATTGTGCACCAGACCATCCTGGGCAAAGCCAATCACTTCCACCACCTTGTCGTGACTATAGTGCACCAGATCATCCAGCGCAAAGCCAGTCACTTCCACCACCTCGTCATGACTATAGTGCACCAGAACATCCTGGGCAAAGCCTGCCAATTCCACCACCTTGTCATGACTATAGTGCACCAGAACATCCTGGGCAAAGCCAGTCACTTCCACCACCTCGTCATGACTATAGTGCACTAGACCATCCAGCGCAAAGCCAGCCACTTCCACCACCTCGTCATGACTATAGTGCACCAGACCATCCAGCGCAAAGCCAGCCACTTCCACCACCTCATCATGACTATTATGCACCAGACCATCCAGTGCAAGGCCAGTCACTTCCACCACCTTGCCATGACTATAGTACACCAGACCATCCAGCGCAAAGCCTGTCACTTCCACCACCTCGTCATGACTATTATGCACCAGACCATCCAGCGCAAAGCTAGCCACTTCCACCACCTCATCATGACTATAGTGCACCAGACCATCCAGTGCAAAGCCAGTCACTTCCACCACCTCATCATGCCTATAGTGCACGCTGTGCTTTAGTAAGCACAGCACATCGCCGTAGGTCTGGATCAGGCCCAACGTGTATAAATGTATAGAAGGTTATCGTTATAGTTGTTGTTTTTTAGTATAGTTAAGTTGTACTAATGTAACAGCTGCTACATTTTCTATGTTTAGCCAAAGAAAGCACTTTTATAATGTTTATGTTGGTGCTAAATTTAAAAAATATAAAGTTAATGTTTAAACTGCACTTTCATTTGCATATGAGGTAGTAAAAATGTAAAGTTACTGTGTATACTGCACTTTTCAGAATATTTTTTATACGTTTCTAAACCATGTTTACAAAAAAAACTGTTTCATAAAGTGTAATTTGTTCATAAATAACGACATATGTGCTACTATGCATATTAGAATGTGCTACTTCACATATTGGTAAAAAATAAACAATTTGCACTTCAACCAAAACAAGTGTATTTATTTCAACGTAACTAATAAGGGTTTTCTGCAAGGGTGTTGCGCATAAGTTCTGCAGTGGAATAAGACCGCTCACCCTCGCTAAAGTCTGGATCAGACGGCTCCTGAAAACAGAGTCCTGAATGTTTAAAAACTGCTCTTCCTGTATTTCATATATATCATGTAAAATATAGTGAGCAGCTACCAAATGAGGCACAAGCTTGATGTCGATGTCGTTGCGTTTCATCAAACGACGCCAACATTCTTTCAAACAGCCAAAAGCATTCTCCGCTACCATTCAAGCCGAACTGAGGGTATGGGTGAAGGCAGTTTTTGTCAGCCAATGAAAGCTCCACTTGTGGTGATTGCCGGGGTAGAACCAGGATAAAACTAGTACAGTGTGAAAGGGTCTGACACAGGAAATTCCTTTGTTGAAACTGGATTTAATAGGGGTTTTTATATTCTATATGGAAAAACAATAACCCGGGTTATTGTCGGGGCTGCGATGTGAAAGCGGTATTATTAACAATCTTGTTACAGTTGGATATATTGTTAGAATAGTAAACTATTGTGATGTGAGCACCGGCAGCATTCTCATTAATATTGGTTCAAATAAAACTTTACCCTCACTTTTTACTTGTGAAGGCACACATATATACTTTAGGGCATTTAGACTACTCAGTACGGATGTGGCTCATCATGTCGATGATCAGATCAAGGCACTGATATAGCGACCGCAATCTGCGATGAGACATTATGGATACCTCTAATGATCTGGTTCCAATGGCGACAGGTAGTATTTTCCCCTTACCCTAACCAAAATCCTAATTGTAACCCTAACCCTCCCATTCGCACAGTCTAACCTTAACTATCACCTCTCCACAGCCTAACCCTTACAATCCCTTATAGGCAGCTTAACCTTCACCATCCCCTCTCTGTAGCCTAATCCTAACCATCCCTTTCTAACAGAACCTTAACTGTCCCATTCCTGCCTCCTAACCTTAACCGTACAGGGAGTGTACAATTAGGCATTGGGAATGGATACCTTGTCAAACTATTACCATTCACCATTGTACCCATTCCCAATAATGGAATTGATACAGCCGCGATCGACTCTGCTATCAGAAATAGTGGGGCCAGATACACATCCGCTAAATGTCATCAGTAACGTCACATAGGGGACGGGGCGCCGCTGACCAGCAATAACCTCAGGTCGGTGTGCAGGGAATTTGTTAAAATTGTTTATTTTGAGCCCCATCAGCTCCGGGCCCAGGGCAATAGTCCCAGATGCCCCCCCCCCCCGATGGTGTTTGTGGCAGCAATTAAGCTGTTGGCTGTGTCAGTCTCAAAAATGAGATTCTTGCATCCTCCCCAGTACAGCCATTTTCCTCTTTCCCAGCAGCTCAGTTAGGTGATTATCTGTTCCTATAGGTGCTGCCCCCATTGCTCTAAACTAACGGAACTGACGGACACTCTGTAGTCGCCCAATCTGCTCCAATGCTGGAACAGTACAAACACATTGGATAGAAATGGAACTAAGTCACCCTTTCCGTTCCCATCTGAAGTTCTAGTGGCTCTTTTACATGGTCAAGACCACTTTTTGCTTTGGCGCTATAGCGGGGCATAAAAAAAAGACCGGGGGCAGGAAAATGGGGCACAGAATGGGCATAACTGTGAATTGTTTCATTTTAAGTGGGGCTGTGGTATCAATTTATAACTTTAACTTAATACCAGTACCTCTTTCATAAAAGAAAACACTACTTTTAGGGCCAGATTTACTAAGCTGCCGGTTTGGAAAAGTGGAGATGTTGCCTATAGCAATCAATCAGATTCAAGTTCTCACTTTCCTATTACATACTAGAGACTGTTAGCTGGAATCTGATTGGTTGTTATGGGCAACATCTCCATTTCCCAGTCCCGCAGCTTAGTAAATCTGGCCCTTAGACATTGTTTTAGAACTCAGGAATACTTTTATATAATAACGCAGAGTAAAAGGTTCCATGTTTCCCTGCTTCACAAGATGTAAGAGTAACCTAAATATAGCACGACTTGTACAGTCATCAGACTGGTGAGAGCCCTTCCGTGAGCCTGACAAATGTTCTTTTGTTTTTTAAATTACTTGCAATGTGAGCAGAACATTTACATAAGTGTCTCTTCTTTCTCAATGCATCTTGTCTTTTATGCAAAGATGTATTATTGTTGCCTTAAAATATTTCCAAATATCAGTATTAAGGCTACACGGAGAGAAAAGCAAATGCAGTGCCGGCAGGAGCCCTGCTCATAACACACAGTGGCTGCTGAGTCAGCGTTTCAGAAGCTGAGATAGAGGGAAGAAATTGTTTAATTAGTTTTAATACTTGCTGGAAGCCAACAATACAGCCAGCTTCCAGAGGAGATAAATGAACGCATTCTTCTCTCCCATAATTAAGATGGAGCTGTGCTTCAGCGCTGGAATAAAATCTTGTGTTATATCTGTGCTACAAACATCTACTTTATACTCAGTTACATTTCATCGGCAATATTACCATTCATATAAACATCCCACAGTTAAAATGTATTCGTGACTGAACTAAACGCGTCTTATTCGTATTGTAATCTTTTTCCATTGCCGTAAAAAAGGTGTCATCACTTAAGCAAGAGAGTTTAATAGATGTCGTTTTAATTAATTGTAGTAATCCAATGCATGCAGAGAGTCACAGACACAACATGATACAACATGAATGTATAATTATAGCGGACTTAGGCAGCCATGGCAGCACCGGAGCCAGAAGGACACTGCTGCATCGGTCGGAACTCCGCCCACAGCGGCAGCGGTGTTCCGTTAGAGGATCACCGTCCGATCCCAAAGTCCATAATATTAATCATAATAATCAGTCTGAAAACTTTTTAAAAGTTTCATATAATAATTTGACCCCTTATTCTGTCAGTTCCATTGTCTGATCTCTGCAGGACGCCAGCAGTTGCTAAATGGTAAATAAAGTTTTAATGATTTACTAATGGGCTCCATTCTAGCTTCCTCACTATGGGCCTGATTCACAGACATGTTTGAAATAAGTACGCTGATTCACAAATATATGCTCCCAAGTGGCAATTCCCATTACACTCCCATCGATCTAACGGATCTTTACTGACTTTCGCGGCCACAGGTCTATCTAAACTCTCTGGGCTGGATCCAGACTTAAGATGGAGCTTGAAATTAAGAGAGGAAGGCTACACCTGGGCAAAACCATGTTGATTTCAGGGGGAGTCAAGTTAATTGTATTCTTTGCATGCAGGGATATATCTTTGATTTGCACACAGATACTGACCAGCTTTACTATTATACCCCTTTCACATCGCCCTAAAAACCCGATTTTTGCCGAAGCTTAAAAGACGATCTGCGCATGTGCCGGGCAGATGTTGCCCGGCGTTACAACGGACTATCACCGTAGTAACGGCTGAGGGGGCGTCCCTCGCCGTTACTACGCTCAAGTTATTGTAGGTGGGTGTGGGGAGGTAGTTTAATAAGGGAGGGAGGGGTTAGCGGGCATACGCTCCTGTGCGAGCGTATTTTCCCTTGCTTAGGCCGGCTGAAGTTAGGGTAGCCGTAAGCGAGGGAAAATACGCTCGCACAGGGAGAGTGTCAGGCAGAGTGCACACCGATACACTGTGCTTTACTAAGCACAGCGCATCGGCGTAGGTCTGGATCAGGCCCAGGGAATTTAAATCATGGGTAATATCTTTTTTTTTTTTTTATTATCTTGGTAAAGTCTACATATGCCATTTATTCCCAAGATAATTTATTAATTATGTTATCACCAATTTGGTGTCATAACTCCATACAACCTTTCCCAGTTGCCCTGAGTACCACCTTGCAGTGGACCAAGTACCACCAGTAGTACTAGTACCACTAATTAAGAACCCTTGCTTAGGGTATGTGCATATGATATAGCACAATTACCAGAGGGTATATGCAGATTGTATAGCACAAGTAACAAATAATAAATACAGGTTAAATAGCACTAATATAAGTACCAACATTTTACTGCACCACACACTCAGGTAAGCCAGGGATAAAAAGACTGAAAAGGCAAGGTAAGGAGGGGAGACATAAAGGAACAGATCAAGAAATACAAAGGGTACAATTAGGCTCAATGAAATAGAAGACACAATAGCAATAAACCATTATAACCAACAGTACAGAGTCGCCTGTTGGTTATGAGTGTGGGTCTCCGGAAAGCATGGCCCTATTTTGATAGGGCTGTTTTCTCCCAGCCAGTTTTAAACTGGGTGGGATTTTGATTGCATATGCCTTGATGAGGCATAGCAATCGATCCACGGAGCTCTGAACTTTCAGTGCTACGAAAGGTAAGGCAAGAATCTACCCCAACCCTTCTCCTAATTCTAACCCTAACCCTTCCCTTCTGTTACCCTAACCCTAACCCTAAATAAAACGATATCAAAAAAATTAAAATAAAATAAATAAATAAAGTCCCCGCTTCAGTCTGACCCTAACCCACCATCTCCCGCAGCCTGACCCTAACCTACCATCTCCCGCAGCCTGACCCTAATCCACCATTCCCCACAGTCTGACCCTAACCCTCCCTTCCCCGCAGCCTGACCCTAACACTAACCCTCTCTTCCCCAGAGTGTAACCCTATACCTCCACCTAAGGCTAAAAGTCCCTGGAGAGGTTACTGTCCTTTCCAGTGAGTAACCTCTCCAGTTTACTCACCGGGTTACTTGTCGGGTCCTGCGGCAGCAGCGGTGTTTCCGAAAATGAATGGGTGAGTATGCATAAAAATTGTAAAATGGATGGGTATTCGAAATAGGGGCTGTCCCTATTTCTCAATACCATGCCTCTATGCGGGGATTCCCACTGTCCAGAATTTTTGTACTGTTATTCTATAACATTCCAGGAGAATAACTACCTCCCTGGTCACCTCTGTGTAAAAGATAGGATAAATGTAGGTGGGGTGGCCTATCAGTTTCATCTGCTAAGCACACCCCTAAGGATTTGACACAACCCCTTTGACATGACTGAGCACAACTCTTTAAGGCTCCATTTACTAGAGAGAACGCTAATTAAGGAATCCCGGCTTGCTGCTCATCGCAGTGAGCCTGGGCATATCGATGGGCACATTTCTAATACTTACCCCTCCAGTGAGATCCCACGATGGTCTGTGGGGTTTTGGATGGAGATATTCGGATAACAACTATTACAGGGAGGAAAAGGGGGATATATGGGGAGACTGCTGGAATACTTTCGATAACTCTGTCTTGAGACATTAAATAAATATAGTGAGCTGCTGGCCCACATTCATTAGAGTGGGACGGCAATAGAGCTATTGATTACCATTGTTTCCATGGTGATCATAGCTTTGTAAATATAAAAAGGTTTGTTTTCAGGAGATAAAGTCCGTTTTTGCATAAAAATAGTCTTTATCTCATGAAATCAAACTTATCGATGTATATGAAGCCCTACGATCTCACCCCACAAGGGCAGAGTCAAGAAATTGCTGATCACAGTATTGAAAGCGCCTACTTCACGTATTTCAGACGTATTTTGGACGCACGTAAAATTGGCACGCCCACACGTAAGTATTTGCGTGACACATACGTGAATGGCCCATACGTTCACAATAACGCTACGTTAATGTGCGTATTTTCTATGGTGCGCATGCGCAGTACTTACCAAAAGGCGATTTTACGTCTCCGCCACGCGTAAATTCGCTCCGAAGCGTTGTTCTGGATCAGGCCCCATTTCTGTATGTAGATTGCTAATCAACTTTTTCAAAGCCCACAGTTTAGTAAATCTGGCCCTAAATGTGGTCTTTAAAGACCGCATGTAGTTAATCTTCGTGCCTAAGGGCTACATAGCTTGCATAGTCAGGCTGGCTACACATGCTCAGTTGATAAAATCATAAAAATACGACCTAAAAGCCTCTGCTTCTAAGGTGTGAATCAGGGCCAAAATAAAAACCACAATATCATTAGTATCATATAGTAAAAAAAAATATAAAAAATAAATCATTAAAAATTCCTTACCTTGTCCCCACTCTCTAGCTCTCATCCGCTCTTTCATCCACTCTGTCCATGCTCTCTCCTCTGCTTTGTCAACACTCTCTCCCCCGCTCTGTCCACACTCTCTCCTCTGCTCTGTCCATTCTCTCCTCTCTCTCTTCTGCTCTGTCCTCTGCTGATCAGTTAGCACTGTCAACACTTTAATGCCGGTGTTTTAGCTGTTGGCACTTTAAACATCATGCTGACATACTACACATGTTAGATTTTTAGTTAAAGATATGAAAATACCTATTTTTATATTTTATTATTTTGAGTAAATCTCCCCAGTATACTAATGATTCTTTTACTTTTGTGTTATTTTACCACTTTTACATTCCCCTATGACAAAAGTTCAACAAACCAACAATAAAACTATGCCTTCATAAAATCTGAATTATTGACCTTATACTTACACGAAAACATATTTTATCCTTCCAGTGCCAAAAACTATATATTCAGGCTGCATGACTCCCGTCATTGGTATTCAGAGCAGGCAAATGTTTGCAATAAAGGGCAATTTTCTTTTTTGTGCAGAAAATAAGATATAAAAAAATAGAAACCTCTCCCGCACTGTAACGTCCATTTGGTGAAATGGAGATTGGAAAAAAAAATTATGCATTGTTGATTGAATGAGGGTTTTCTTTCTGTCATTGAGAATATAGAATTTTATCTATTATATGTAAATATTAGGGGTGCTTTTATGGGTTTCTTTCTTTACATGAGCAGGGTTGTTTATCATAGAAAAGGATATCTTTGAGATACAACAAATGCATAATACAGGCATTTTCCTCTTTTATCGGAATATCACAGGGGCAGCGTGAGGAGCTAAGTGGAAATAAAGGCTGACCTTTTTCCCATTTTCTCTCTTGACGTTACAGAATTGGACAGCGCTGAGGTCAGTCACAGGTGTGAGTCCCTGTCGCGAACGGCCCTATTGTGATAGGGACGTTCTCTTCCAGCCAGTTCCGAACTGGCTGGGAAATCGGTTGCTTCTGCCTTGAATGGTAAGTATCCCCAACCCTTACCCTAACCCTCCCTTCCCCGCAGCTTGACCCTAACCTTCCCTTCCTCACAGCCTGACCCTAACCCTCCCTTCCCCGCAGCCTGACCCTAACCTTCCCCCTGTCGCGAACGGCCCTATTGTGATAGGGACGTTCTCTTCCAGCCAGTTCCGAACTGGCTGGGAAATCGGTTGCTTCTGCCTTTAATGGTAAGTATCCCCAACCCTTACCCTAACCCCACCTTCCCCACAACCTGACCCTAACCTTCCCTTCCTCGCAGCCTGACCCTAACCCTAACCTTCCCCTTCAATGAACCTATCCTTAACCCTCCCTTTCTAAAAGCCTAACCCTAACCCTCCCCCTAACACTAAAAGTCCCTAGAGAGGTTACTCACCTCTCCTGCAGCAGGTTCCGAAAATGAATGGGTGAGTATGCTGAAAAAGAGCTTTCTTCTGTCTCTACTACGGAAAGGCAGCTATTGTAGTAGGGACTCCCACTGGTCAGTCACAGTGGTAAATGGGAGCTGCTATTACCATGGCTGAGTTATCCGCAGATTTTAGAGAACCTCAGATACAGAGGTCAATCAAGACTTACAAGAATAAGCATTGTCCACTTCAGTTTAACTTAATGCTTGGCATGAGGAAAATCATAATCTTGGCCACTTGGTACTTGGTTCTTAGGATAGATGTAACCTACCATAAGATTTCTCTGGCTTCGTAAATAGGGGGACGACTCGGAAACCTGTTTAAGACGTAAAGGACATCAACCAGCCCTTACAGTAATATTCGTACACTTTCTGCCCCAATATCAGAAAGACTTCTAGTCTAGTCTGGAAGCCTGAATCCCGAGGACTGCTGTTTTCGGTAGAGTAGCAGGGGAGTAGGCATAGCTTCTGAAGACAGGTGACAGGCACAGGTGTTATAAATTGAGTGTGAATTAAAGAGAGGGATGTGATTGGAATGTGGATGGGGAAAGGGGAGTTTATTTAGTGCTAACACGGTTAACTAAACGAATGCCTTCTGTCTTTTTTCTGCATTGTGGTTACAAGTATACTTATTTTATTATATAGTGGTCACTAAGATGCAGTCTGTATGCTATGGCAGTCACTAGGATGCAGTCTGTGTGGTATGGAGATCATTAGAATATAGTCTGTGTAAGGTATGGCTGTCAATAGGATGCAGTCTGTATTGTATAGTGGTGACTAGGATGCATACCAGTGGGGCCCCTCCCCCATGTGACATCATTGGCGATGTCACGTGGGCAGGGCTCCACAGACCTGCGTTACCATCTGGCTGGTGCGCAGGGAAATTCTTCACTGTGCATTGGCCCTGTAATGATGGTGGACATATTGGCCCTGTAATGGGCCCCTATCAACTGCGGGCCCGGGGCAGACAGTAGTCCCGGCTATTCCCCCCTGATGGCGGTCTATGTGTATTGTATAGTGTGGAGTAGGATGCATTCTTTATTGTTTAGTGGTAACTAGGATATGCTTTATTTTAATGATGTTACAATATTGTGCTCTGTATTTTATGACACTTAGATACTTAGATACTGCAAAGTATGACAGTCGCTGGTGTGAAAAGTTAAATTGGGTGCACATGTAGAGTTTTCAGAGAATGGGGGGCGCCAAACACCCTTGTATTGGCCCTGCTACTATATTACAATTAGTGCTTTGATTATACTCATTCCCCTCCTTAGTATTTTAGTTATACTTACCAAGCCANGCCCAAGGGGTGTGCGTTTTGTACGACGATAGTCCGGACGCTCGAGTTACTACACAGAGGCGGGGATAGCCATTTAAATTGTACAGTATGGGCGTGCTAAGCCCCGTACGACCGGCGTATCAGTACGAAAATTCGCACGCACGCTTGAAAAAGTTAGGGTAGGGTTCAACCGCCGTAAGTTGGTACAATCAATGGGAGTGTCATGGGCGTGAAAGTTTATACGCCCGGGCGATCATACGCTACGCTCGCGGGCGTAGGTCTGGATCAGGCCCTTAGATACTGCGATGTATGACAGTCACTGGTGTGAGAAGTTAAATTAGGTGCACATGTAGAGGCACTAAACACCCTAGTACTGGCCCTGCTACTATATTACAATTATTGCTTTGATTATACTCATTCCCCTCATTACTATTTTAGTTATACTTACCAAACCAAAAAGCCAGGTCCACC
>WWET01002907.1:129771-143674 GCA_011038615.1 Limnodynastes dumerilii | reverse complement strand
GCGGCAGTAGTTATGCGCAAAGCTAGGTTAGAATATAGAACATTTTGTATAAAGGATATGCAGATGACCCTCCAGGAAGAGAACAAAGGAAGACCCCAGGACCAATGATGACCTAGGAACTACCAGAGGATTGAGGTCCCTCCAATCAAGCGGAAGGTCGGCGATCCCTTTCATCTATGGACATAAAAGGACTTTGCTTTTGGACATTCGGTCTCACCTTTTCCTGAGAGGACGACTAAATTGACCGTCTTGCCTTCCTGGTCGGCTGCGCTGCATTGAGTATTGTCTTGCTGTACCTTGCTGTTACCCTGATTCTGTCGAGAAAACTCTGTTTGCGTAAGTTTGAACGAACCTTCGCCTTTGTGCTATTTTTCGCATTTTAGCGGGTAATTGCGTACTGATTCATAGGGGTACTTTTGGGGTACACTGTTTTCACAATGTACATATACGTGGTGTGGTATGCCGGTACATTGGCCTTTTTTTAAAATAAAAAGACCATTGTACAACAGCTGAATGTAGAAAGTAGAAAGTGATGCGACTCCTGTAGTCACAAACAGCCATATGCTGAAAGGTACGTGCTTTTACCAGCCCTAAACTTAACCCTTTCCTAACCCTAACCAGCCCTACAGCCTAACATTAATCATCCATGCCCTGCAGTCTAACCCTAACCTCCATGCCTTGAAGCCTAACCTGAACCCTCCATGCCCCACAGCCTAATACTAACCTTCCCCATAAATTCTAACCCTAACCTATTAACCACCACTAACCCGCAGCCTAACCTATTACTCACCGCAACCACTGCAGCCTAACCCTAGCCTATTGCTCACCGCAACCACCGCAGCCTAACCCTAAGCTATTACTCACCGCAACGGCCGCAGTCTGTAGCTACTAAGAATGGGAAAATAGGTTCCTGTTCCCAATAGCAGTTTTCTGTTTCTAGATGGTTTGGATAATGATACCAGGACCGTATTTACACTTAAGTGTAAAATGTACGTGCGTATTTTTACTATCACATAAACTGCACATGCCCAGAGCCAAAATATATGCACGGAAACCACGGCTGACTGATTCACATACACCAACATCAGACTTAGGATTGATTCACGAAATGAGTCCTAGAGGGGAAAGACTCTTAATGCAAATGAGCAGCACATGGGCTACTAATGTACAGTACGGGCGTTCCAATAGAGTTAGGACTGATTTATAAGTAGGAGAGCCTTGCGGAAACTAACACAGGAACGGGAAAATTAATGTAGCCTTCGACCACTCATAAGTTGAAGAACCACATTGTTTGCTGTGAGGCCATGCGTATTCTACTTAGTTCACACCACATCTGCTGTGTGTTTATAATCAATGGATGTGTGTTTTTAAATGAAACAAATAAAAAAAACTTTAAAAAGACGTTAAGATTGTAAAGGTGCCATTGTCTGGTTAGTTAGTGAAGGGTTTTTTTTTTATATTTTTTATTTACTATTAATTTTGTGAACAAACATCCATTACTTTTACTTACATTTAACTGTATTGGTTGTTTGTGTTGTTTTTATTTTTTTAATGCTTATTTTTAAAATGTTTTATGAAAGTCTCTTTATGTAGTGGATCATTCTGACTTCATGCATTATGCCAGTGGTTCCCAAACGTTCTCAGTTCGAGGCACCTTTAGGGTCTCCATATTTATTTCAAGGCACCCCAAAGACAAAAATAGAATAGAATTCAATAGAAATTCAATAGGAATTAGAAACAGGGAGCGCACAGTTTGGGAACCACTGCATTATGCATTTATGTTTGTTGTATATTATGTCATGATTATTCTTATTTCAAGTTGTATTTTTAATGGTTGCTTTTGTTTTCATATATTAATGAGAATACGATCTGTTTTTAGAACAAAAAAACGTAACTTTTCCCAAAGCCTGATCAGTTTATTTACATAAATATCTTTATTTATCTTATCTATCATAAGCAATTTTAACCACCATTACGCACGACCAATTCTCAGCTAATAAAGTCTGCACATACCTAATTATACGCAGGAAAGACTCTCATTCTTACATTGCACTCCCGAGGCAGGGGGAGTGGTTAATCGGTTTCTTCTTTTGTCCGAATCGTATTGCAGATTTTTTGCGTGTGTATATTTAGGTGAGTTTGCAATTTTACTCTTAAGTGTGAATCAGGTTTACAGTCACCATTTAGCTGGCGGTTGTACCATTTTTGAATTACGTCCGGCAACTGCAACCCCAAATACACAGTGTGGAAATCCACAATCTGAGTGAAATGCATAAATGTTAAGCTAAATTTGCAATCCGGGGCCACAAATAACATGTGAAAATGTTTCTCTTTGTTTGAAAATACTGTGGAAAGGGATAATGTTAAACTTCTTTCTATTCACAAAGGCAAAGCGACTCTAACCTTTCAATCCTCTTATTAACACTCATGTCATGATTCTCCTTGAGAGCCAGAACAAGTGTCAATGTCTTCAATAAGTTCCTTTCATTAAGAGCTGTGTTTTCCTGACATGGGATAACAAATGATCATTGCTAGATCCTAATGTGCTTTCTAACAATGTGCCTGCACCCCAAATGCAATTATTTGTCAGTGTAATATAATTTGGCACTGATAAAAAGGATACCTTTAATCAATATGTATAATCTCAAAAACCGAATTTAAATATAATAATGGGTTTAAGGGATTTATTCCACTGAAAAATGACATGTTAAATATTGTAAAAGTCTTATTCATTTCTTTGTGTAAGGACATCAATTTCACATCTGTACATCAAGAAAAATACCTACCAGAGCAGTACTTGGTCTCCTAAGGAAAGGCTTTACATTCAATATTAAATATTAACTTCATGTTTATAATTACAGTGATTAAATGCTGTTCTTGGTGTAGTACCAATATACTTTGAGATCTGATTAAAAAATAACCTACATTTCTGTGGTTGGTTCTAAATACTTCGACTATGGTGAATTGTACTAGCCAAAAGCAGAATGCCAAGCACATAATTGTATTTTAAAGAAGTTTTAACTGACATTGGGGTCTATTTACATACAATATCATTTTTCCAATGAACGTTGCCTCATTTTTCCTCCCCCCTAACAGCTGAAGCTACAGGGAAAGGAGGGAATTTGGGGTGATCGCTGGGATAAATGCAATAAATCCTGAGATGGCGTTATTTTACACCGGGAGCGTAGAGTGTAAAACTCTGCTCCGGCATTTAATAAATATAACAAAGCGCTGGCCCAATCTGAAAAGAACGGGCCAACAGAGAGACCTCAAATGTACATGGGTCACCATGGAAACTGCTATTTTCCATTACAATCCAAAGTTTGTAAATAAGAAAAACTTCTTTTTCATGTGATAATGCTCATTTTTACCTGAAAATGGTCATTATCGCATGAAGATGATCTTTGTAAATAGACCCCATAGTTTGATGCTAATGAATGGTAGATTCATAGTAAGCAAACCAATGCACATTGCCAAAGCTTAGAGATTGCATGCTTGATGGTAAACCTGCAATGTACATTATTCCTAGCAAATTTTGCCTTTAGTCTTCATTCATATTTATTATTTTAGTTTTTTTTATATCAATCAATATGATAGAATAAAATAACCTATAAAGAACATTGGACTATGTTTTAAGAGCAAAATTTTTGTTAAATATAACATATTATTATTGATTATTTATATATATTATGTATTGATTATTTTTTGATATATCATGAGGCTCCTAACAGCTGAAGCTACAGGGAAAGGAGGGAATTTGGGGTGATCGCTGGGATAAATGCAATAAATCCTGAGATGGCGTTATTTTACACCGGGAGCGTAGAGTGTAAAACTCTGCTCCGGCATTTAATAAATATAACAAAGCGCTGGCCCAATCTGAAAAGAACGGGCCAACAGAGAGACCTCAAATGTACATGGGTCACCATGGAAACTGCTATTTTCCATTACAATCCAAAGTTTGTAAATAAGAAAAACTTCTTTTTCATGTGATAATGCTCATTTTTACCTGAAAATGGTCATTATCGCATGAAGATTATCTTTGTAAATAGACCCCATAGTTTGATGCTAATGAATGGTAGATTCCTAGTAAGCAAACCAATGCACATTGCCAAAGCTTAGAGATTGCATGCTTGATGGTAAACCTGCAACGTACATTATTCCTAACAAATTTTGCCTTTAGTCTTCATTCATATTTATTATTTTAGTTTATATTTGACCAATTATGGTAATCTAGGAGCAGATCTTGTTGGATCATGGGCAGGGCTTATTTTATCCCTCTTTGCCATCTTGGAAAGTATGTCGAAAGTTAGTGAATGAAACGGGTCACACAGGAACTTAGCCAGGGAAAGTCAAATTAAAGAAATGGTCTAGCTATAACTAGCATAGATGCGGGAGGGCTTTATATAAGGTGGAGGAGCCAATTATAACCAAGGCTTAAAACAAGTCTTTTTTCGACACTGTACTAAGTAGGTACTAGGAGGTGCCTACCACTGCTAAAAGGTAGCAAGACATGATAGTTTTTACTAGGCAACCTTCTGAACAGCCATATAGAATAGCCTTTCTTGAAAGTTCCCAACTATTCCCACTTCAAATAACAAAAGGAAATATTTGTGGTAGGTACCAGACTTAACAGGACGTTTAGAAATCAGTGGCACCTCTGAATGGAATAACCACATCTATGAAAACAGATAAAAGCTCAAAGAAGGTTACTGTAAATCTTCTCAATTACGAACAATTAATCAAAAATAAAGGGAAAAAAAACTAAAGTGTCTATCTCACCAGCCCACAACATTTTTTTCACCAAAGAGAGTTTTTAAAATGAAAAATTGCACAACCTGTAATTCTTCTTACATCATTTATTTGTTAGAATGTGCATGCGGTATTCAATATATTGGCCGAACGACAAAGGACCATTAATACAAGGTTTCTTGAAAACAGGAGAAACATTTTAAAAGGTTTTAGAAATCACAGTCTCTCAGCTCATGTTTTAAAGTGTCAAGGTAAGAATGTCAATATTTGGTACTCAAAATTATTGAACCAGTAAAGCCAACAGACAGAGGTGGGATACTTATAATAGGCTATGAACCATGGATTTTTAATATGTAAAACCTACACCCCTATGGCCTAAACAATATGATAGAATAAAATAACCTATAAAGAACATTAGACTCTATTTTAAGAGCGAATTTTTTGTTAAATATAACATATAATTAATGTATTGATTATTTATTTATTGATATATCATGAGACTGGTATCCCCCATTGTTTTTTTTTTTTATTTGGTAGTAATTTTTTTGTGAATTAGTTTATATGTAGTATTTATTAATTTCTTTATTTTTTTTTATTTATATATGTAGTTTCATTTTTGTTTTATTGTCTCTCTTTGTACACAGTGTATTTTCTTCTAAAAATATTTTAAGCAAGCGTTAAATTTATTCTAATTTATTCTAAAAAAGAGTTAAACAGATCATTAGTTTACTAATTCACAATCAGAGAAATATCAATTATATAAAGCTATTTATATTTAGGTATTCCCTTTTATGAAACTGACAATGTTGGCATCGAAATGTGTAAGAGTGTTAATATCCACGTCACTCTTTGCAAAATAGTGAACTTAAATAACTGCAGTCTATTGTCTAAAGACAAACAAAACTTTTATTTCAAGCGTGCTGCAAGAGAATTAATCGGAGTAAAAGCTGATCCTCATAAGTCAGTTGACTGGCCTTTGAAAGATCCCTAAACAGCAAAGAGGGGAAAAGACATGTATTAACACCATACACAGGTCCAACACGTGGAATTTGGCCTAACATGGGAGAGGTGACAGAACGAGAGCTGTCACAATGGGGAGGATTCCTCAGCGGTCTCTCTGAATTTTCATGGAAAATTGCAAGCAGTCTTATTACTAGTTTTAAAGTGCAAAGTGTGTAATCGGCGCCAAATATAAATAAATAATTTTATTATTATTATCGTTTATTTATAAGGTGCCACAAGGTGTCCGCAGCACCGTACAAAATACAACAAAATACAGTATAGACATACAGGGTAGGGAAGGACAGCATAGGATATATTAAATACAATATGACTATAAAAATATCACAGAAATACAATAAAGTAAAGCAGCACAGAATGCAAGGCAAAATGCGAGGTGTCAAGCTTGGAAGATCAGGGAGCAGGGGACAGAGCGCAGTGAGAGGTTGAGAGGGAGCCACCAGGTGGGGATGGGGTAAAAGGGTAGCAGAGGGGGACAAGAGGGTACAAAATGAGGAGGGAGTGGTGGAGGAAGGAACAACACTAGGATGGAGGGCCCTGCTTGTGCGGGCTAACATACTATGTGGGAGGGAAGAACTTACAGAAGACATAAGGATTAAATAATAATCCTAAACTAAAATTTGTGAAAAGGGATGTGAACTGTTGGGGTGCTTACTAAGTCTATGAGACTGCCAATACACTAGTGAGTACCACTATCACTCACTATATTGGATTAACAATGTAGTGTAAAATGTGTACGGCACTAAGGGAACTAAGATATGGGTTAAATCTAAACTATAAGTGTATAAAGTGCAATATTCTTATTTATAGACTATAGAATATAGTCTTATTACTAGTCAGTAGGGACTTTTAATAGTAGCTGAAGCATTTAGGTCAATTAATATAAAGTATTTTGTATCCTTGCTGGGAATTAAGGACTGTGGAGCAGATCCAGAATTGTGAAATGTGGGTGATTTTCACATTCTGTGTGCAGAAAGTTTGCACATTTCAGTGCAGCGCATTCATGCGTCTCTGGCTTCCAGGACAAAGGGCAGGACCCGTCATGCATACAGGACCGGATCCAGTCTTTAGAGCGTTTTCTGTGCACACAGAGTTGCTAAAGTCACAACGTTATAGGCTAGTGCACTACTATTACTTACGTGTCCGCAACCCTACCTTAATTCTTTGAGCATATCGCTGTGCATATGTAATGCCTTGTACTAGAGTGCCTAACCCAGTCCACACTGTACAAGTTAATTGCCTCCCCCACTCACAATGCGTATAAGCAATTGGAGTGTTGTCAGGCCCTTTAGTACGAAACTCTGAATGTATGCAAACCAATACCCCGCTTGTGTAAGTCGCCTGTCGTTATTATGTCTGGATCCAGCCCAGAGCATGTCCAGTGTTCCTAATTGGCAGTCAAGAATCAAAACCAAAGAGAAAAGATTGGGAAGTATTAGGATTCCCAAAATACAGACTTCCGATATTGAGGACACTTGTACAGTGTAGCGGATATTTCCTCAACAATGGAGCACGTTTATTGATTTTCTAAAATATATTTAGGGTATATTTAAGGCCGGCCATGGCTTATACCAATTATAGTTAATTGTAATTACAGTATATGATTTAATTATTAAGTTGATTACCAGTTCTGAGTGTGACTTATGCTAAATCTCACTTTTGTGTTTTGTTCTTTTTTTTCATTGATTGCTCACATTTCAGATGTACTGCACCAATTACCCACAAGACATTCAAAGGACAACAGGACATAAGCTCAATTTTATTTAATTTGAATAATCTTTTTGATATAATGTGCATGTTTTTATGCCATTACAGTATACGTTATTACATTTATGTTACATATGTTTGATGGTAGTATTTAATTAGTCACAATTGAAATGGGCTACCGACCTTTTAATTCAGACAGTATTCTCTGCAAGTGTGAGGAAGAGAGTGTTCTACTGCGTATGAAGATAGTTTAGTTTACTTTAAAAGAAATTGTCAATAGTTTCTAAAATAGTTTCTAAAATGGACAATAAAATATAACACAGGCCCTTGTTTAGCTCTCATGAGTATACTTTATTTGTCCTTGAAAAAAATCATATCCAATGTACCTTTCAAAATGATTTATTGCATCTTATTGTTACAGAGTTCAATATTGTTCAATACTGAACTATTGTAGTGATTACCTCTTTCCAGTCTGGTTTAGCTTCTATTATGTGCTTTTATTTACCTCCCGAGGCAAAAACATTTTAATTGGTTTGAAAAAAATATATATCTGAACTCTATTTAATCAATGACAGATTACACCAAAGTGGAACTAATCCTACACAACGCAGCTTTCTGTGAGATTGGTGACATATGTAGAAACACATTTATTTTGAAGTTTTAAGGACATTTTAAATATAAAATGTGTCAAGTAGTTATACATTGAACAGTGTTTTGTTTTAAGATGCAGTAAGCTTATTAAAGTTTTCTATTGTCAAACAATGTAAACAAATAAGAATCCTCCAGTTAATACAAATAATAGGGATAGATTTAATAAAGTTTCAATAGACAAAATATGTTGCCCATAGCCACCAATTAGATTCTGGCTATCATCACTTTAGTTCTGGATGCATGACAGCTAGATTGGTTGTGAAGGGAAACAGTTTCACTTTTTCTTTTAAGATGCTTTATTAAATAAGCCCCCACCATCTTAAAAAGCAAAGCTGTGTTTAAGTATAGAATGCAGTTAATGTAATCCTAAAGGCTTGTCTAATACCAAAGGACTGTATCCAGACTTCCAACTGTGTCCATCCTTCCATGCAGACGAGGGGTGACAACTCCCTTCACAAGCACAGCATTATGATTTGAAGACTATACTCTGTACTATACTATACTATACTATACGCTAAGATTCCAATTGTCCTCACTTAAAAAGGATGAGCATTAGAAGTCTGGATATGGTAGGAGGGCTCTTAGCACACCCTTAATTTAATATTCACATACACCCCAACCTAACTGCCATTAGTGCACACACAAAACCCATCCTATCCCGTCAGAAAAACAACCAGTCCTGGTCAAGTGAAGTCATGTCCATTCCAATCCTGGTCAAGTCCAGTTCAGTCAAGCTTGTATCATTCAACTCCAGTCCTGGTGAAGTCCAGTCCAGGCCAAGCCTGTCTTGTCTAATCCAGCCAAGCCTGTCTTGTCCAGCCAAGTCAAGCCTGAGTTGTCTACCCTTTGCCCACTGAGTCACGAGTAAGTCCTGCATAAGTCCCTAAGCTTCCACTACCTCCCTGAACCACTATCACGTCCCGGGAACCCAGAGTGGATACCTTTCCAAGTCAGTCCTTGATATATAAATAAGGACAAATGAAAGGTAATACTGAAGTTGCTAGTTAGAATTATCCTGTGAGTTTCCAAACAGATAACATGTAAGGTGGAACATGCTATAATTTAATCTCTATAAAAACATGATAGATTCAGGGTTTCATTGAGTCCATAGGGGGATAGAGTGTTTAATGTCTGTATCCAATAAGCCTCTCTCTGAAGAAGCTGCTGGACACAGATGCCACTTCTTTCCAGCACGGGAATATGGTCTATCCTGTTATATCTGAGCCCAGCTAGACTATGTCTTAGCTGCTGGAAATATCTAGCCACAAGTTGGTCTGTCAATTTGCATGTGAGTGCCTGGCAGATGGCGGCTCTGTTACATGCTTCAGGCGTAAACCTAGCATCATGTGAAGTTGCCTGTCTGGGTTCTATGTGCCTGGTGTCTCTCAGCTGTGGGATAATCATCTGGAGGTGTGTCTGATCACTGCAGCTGATTGAAGGAATGGACTTTAAATAGCCTTCTGCCAGTTTGACTGTTGTGTCGGTTATATTATATTATATTATTTTATTGTCGTCTGGTTTCCTGCCGTCTGATCGTTCTCTGGCTGTGTAACTGGTTGTGTATTTACTCCCTTTGTTTATTCCTGGTGTTACCCCTTGCTCTCCTTGTGTCCTCCGTTCCTCTTTCTTCTCTTGTACCTGTGTGAAGTGCGTGGTGTGAGTAGCTAGCTTGAGATCTCACACTGGCCATTCCTGCCGGGTGAGTGATACCTTCTGCTCCTCTCCCGTGTGTGCACATTGAGTTTGCCATCTCGCAGTGTGCTGTCTTCCGGTACTTCTTCTGTTGTTGTTACCACTCGGTGTTTACTATCTCACCTGTGTTACTCTCCGTGAATCTATATCCAGCCTCTGTTGCTACCGCTGTTTGTTCCATCTCTCAGTGTGTGCTGGTGAGTGTGTATTTACCACTGTGCATTCCATCTCTCAGTGTGTACTTGTAAGTGTGAGTCAGCCCACTGGATTCCGCTCCCCTGTATTGCGGTGTGCAGTGTTCCATCTGTCAGCATCTCATTATCCTCCTGTGACCTGTTGTCCACCCAGGTGTTGTTATCTGTACCTCTTCTGAAGTCTTGTTGAATTATTCCCTGCACTATCCCTGGATCTGTCCTTGCTATTTCTCTATGCTCGGTGTCAGAGCAAAGGGCTCCAGTCTGCATATCTGTGTACAAGTGTTTTAGTCTGTGTACCAGTGTATAAGGGTTCCTAACTGTATATCTGTGTGCAAGGGTTCCAGTCTGTACACCAGTGTATGAGGGTTCCAGCCTATACTTCTGTGTGTTTGCGTTCCAGTCTAGGAACCTACACTGTAGATTTCCCTTGAAGGCTCTCACTGGGGGCCGTGACCTGTCAGGGACTAGCAGCAAAGCCTATCCCCACCATCAGGGGCTCTAGTGAATACCTGACCCTGGTTTAGACTCTGCACCCTGGTGAAAACCCTTCGTGGGAGACCGTAACAAGATCAATGTAACGCCATCCTCTCGTGGTCTTGCCTACGTAAAAAAGGCACTTGATAATTTAGATTACATATTGTGATACCACAATACTTTGGAGTAAGTTATAAATTATCTGTTTACACCTGCATGTTTATTCCCTGAACAAAGTTCATTTAAATTGTACAGTATGGGTGTGCTTAGGCAGTTACGTACATGAATCCTTTACGTACGTCAGAAGTTACGCTTTGAAAAGTTAATGCAGGTTTTGGCAAGCGTGACGCGGCCAAAGTACGTACGGCCGATGGGTGTGACTAGAGGAGTGCATAGTAAATACGCTATGCGTTGTACCGTAACTAGCCCGTAGTTCTGGATTTACCCCATTGGGCCGGATCCAGAACTACGTCCGTCTTCCATAGTTCAATGAACAGTAGCTACTGCGCATGCGTAGTAGCTATTTTACGTAATCTGCGTATCGTTTCAATACTTTGGAGTAAGTTATAAATTATCTGTTTACACCTGCATGTTTATTCCCTGAACAAAGTTCATTTAAATTGTACAGTATGGGTGTGCTTAGGCAGTTACGTACATGAATCCTTTACGTACGTCAGAAGTTACGCTTTGAAAAGTTAATGCAGGTTTTGGCAAGCGTAACGCCAAAGTACGTACGTCCGATGGGTGTGACTAGAAGAGTGCATAGTAAATACGCTATGCGTTGTACCGTAACTAGCCCGTAGTTCTGGATCTACCCCATTGGGCCAGATCCAGAACTACATCCGTCTTCCATAGACGGACGTAGTTCAATAAACAGTAGCTACTGCGCATGCGTAGTAGCTATTTTACGTAATCTGCGTATCGTTTCGATAAGTAGATTGCGTATATGCGCAATGTTATTAAGCTACTGTTTATTGAACTACGTCCGTCTTCCGTAGCTCTGGATCCGGCCCATTATCTGTATGGAAAATAATAACAATGAACAGACAGAGAAATAAAACAGACTTTAATTTTCCTATAGGAAGACTTCAGAAACTTTGAAATTGAGTGTAAAAAACAACAACCAGGAAGTAGAAGTAAATTGATGGAAATGTTGTTAGGCTGATAAATGAACGCTGGATAGCTGTGGAAATTACCCAGCTTCAATGTGACCACAGCAAGAAGCCCGTTGGGGGCTATTGTATTGTAATCCTTGCCATTCTCCCAAGTTTATAACAAGTTTACAAGCAGAGTGTAACCCAGTTGGGGTTTGGGAAAGAAGTTGATGTATTGCACTACTGATTCTGCTAGTTCAATTCAAGCAACTTGTTCTTCTATCTAACGGGGAATTTTATCATCAAATAAAAAGAAAGTGGGATTAAGACAGTCGGCGAGAGAGTGGGAGTGCTGATCTCCAAGATGCTGGATAGATTGTTGCTGTGCTTAGACATTCAGATTAATGAGGGAAAAAATGGCAATTAACCCGTTAACTGAATATTAAGCTAATGTTTAATGCACATAACAAAAAGCACAATACCAAAGCATACAGAAGCTTTTATAGTAAGAAAATAATGCAGGGCCGTATTCAGAGAACCGTTTTCACGCGGAGTTGCGTGCGTATTAGTTACGTTTGAACTGCGCATGCGTAGTAACTTGTTTTTCCGTAATTTACGTTGAATATTCGCACGTAAGTGCTTTAGGCACGGACATGTGAATCACACTTGGGGGACATACGTACGGAGGGGCGGGGTAGAAATATGGACTTGAACATTTACATGAAAGTGGGTGGAGTTAGACATTTAAATGAACGCTTGAGGGTGTGGCTATAAAGAATCGCACACACGGAAGACATACACACACGTAAATACACACTTCAAGATCAGAGTGGTCAGGTGTAAGTCTACGATTACACGGCCGGGAGAGGGGAGTGTCGTGGGTGTTGGTGGGTGTTGTCTTGCTACGTGCGTGCGTATAATTGCGCACTTTTTAGAAACGGATCTGTGAATACGGCCCGCAATTTGTAAAATACTAATAACTGAGCTGTAATACAGTACATCTATCGACTAGTATTAATACTACAATAAATAGCTTTATTATATAGAGTGACCTTTATACAATGGGGTAACATCCTAGTGACCGCCACCCAATACAGAGAACATCAATACGGCCTCTGCAATACAGGTTACATCCAATGATGTCCATCTTATACAGACAGCATCTTAGTGCACACCTCCCAACTGCCCTGATTCCAGCGTGACAGCTATGATTTCAGTGACTGTCCTGATTCCAGCGTGACAGCTATGATTTCGGTGACTGTCCTGATTCCAGCGTGACCGCTATGATTTCGGTGTCCCGGCTGCCCTCCTTCCAGTCTGTTTTTTCAGTTACTATTTACATTTTTCTCCAATGTGGTGCAACAAAGGGGCTGGGTTTGGGCAGAACCAGGGCTGAGTTTGGTTGCTGCTTGCAATGTATTTATAAGCATGGAGTACTGATCACTGTTTTAAGTTACCAACCTCTGACATGCAAAAGGCCCTGACCCAGTCCTGCTTCCAGTACAGCATGGCTCTGCCCAGTCCCAATACAGATCCCAGCCTGTCTCTCCCTGTGTCTACACACTCACTGGTACCAGCATGTATGCTCTAGTCATTACTCCAGTCTCTCCAGTCTCTCCTCATTGGCTCTGTGTATTCATCTGTGGGCTATTGCCTTCTTGTGTCACTCTTTGGACTATTATTTACCTGTGTTTCTCTTTTTGGATTCACATTAAACCTGGTTATTAAATACAAGACCCTCAGTGACTTCTGGATGGAACAAAAAACCCCAGAGTGTGACAAAATATGATTGCATTCTCTGGTCAGAAAGTCTCATTTGCGCAATAGGGACATCCAAATGTTGCTTTTCGAATGTCCCTATTTTGAATACTTTCCAGTTTCTACTTTTTTTCAGAATGGGTGAGTATGCCGTTTGGCATACTTCACCCATTCTCCTTCGGAAATACTGCCACCGATGATATCCCTCCGCTGTCGCTATCGCCGGACCAAGGGACAGGTGAGTAACCTCTCTGTGCAGGGTAGGGAGGGTTAGGGTCAGCCTGCAGGAGAGGGAGTGTTAGGGTCAGGCTGCAGGGGAGGGAGGGTTAGGGTCAGGCTGCGGGGGAGGGAGGGTTAGGGTCTGGCTGAGGGGAAGGTTAGGGTTAGGGTCAGGCTGCGGGAGATGGTGGGTTAAGGTCAGGCTGCGGGGAAGGGAGGGGTAGGGTCATAAAATGAAGCTGGGAAAGGGTCTGGACCCCTAGGTACACATCTGTGCATTATTTCCAGAAAAGGGTGTTGCAAAAGAGTCTTCTAAATGGGCCCCCCCCCCCCCCGGCCCCG
>WWET01002907.1:54658-76597 GCA_011038615.1 Limnodynastes dumerilii | reverse complement strand
TGAAGACTGGTGACAGTATGAAATAATGAATGTTATTAGAAACTTTTTATGCTTTACGTATACTGTAAAGTTATAATTCTCCATTACAATATTACAGCTTTAATTGGGAAGTATTATTGTAGTATCAACCTTGGACAGACATGACATCGCAGACATGTCTTATATACAGGCAACATAAAGGGACAGCACAGATCATACACGAGGGAAGACTGCTGTGTGACATAGGAGGGAATTTTACAACAATTCAAAGGATGTACATAGTTCAACTGCAGGGGATTTTCTTGGTAGGCACATGGTCTCTGGAGGCCTTTCAGCAGCTCCTATTTTATTTGAGGAAGACTAGGATGTTAACTGTCATTGGTGGTGGTAGCTAAAATGATGTATAGAACAGAGATCATTAGAATGTTGTATGTGTTGGGTGGTGGTCAGCAGAATGCAATTTTTTCAGGCGGTGGTCACTAGGATGCTATGTGTTTTAGGTGGTGGTAACTATGCTACTGTATGTATTGGGTGGTGGTTACTAGGATGCTGTATGTATTGGGGGGTGGTTATTAGGATGCTGTATGTTGTGGGTGGTGGTTACTAGAATGCTGTATGTATTGGGGGGTAGTAACTAGAATGCTGTATGTTTTAGTTGGTGGTGGTCACTGGGGTGGCAGTGACTACTTGCATTGTATATTAGTCACTATAAATCTCTTTATTGGATTGTGAAATATTAGTCAGTAGATGTTGTCTTTGCTTGTAATCCTTTTACATAACACATTCAATTGGCATTACATATCCCTGCCCCATATCATGTATTTTGCACTGCTTTTATTATATATTTCTTTATTCTGTACTAATCCAGTTTACATATTTTTTTTACTCCGCCAATTGTGATCTTGCCCATATATGGCCTCTTGCAGAACTGTTTCCAGGGCCACTATAAGTTCCCAATCCGCCCCTGTTCAACTGAGTGAGTTATCGGTGTCTCCGATAATGTGGGGAGCTATGGTAAAGGGGGGCTCATTTGACCATTTCTTTTTATTTTTTTATATTGTTAAACAAAACCACAATTAACATTTAATAAAAAAAAAAGACAAAAACATAAAAGCATCAAAATAAATAACTAAATCAACTAATACAATATTTAAATGATGTGTAGAAAAACATGGTGAGATTTTAAAAAATAGTGATTTGCAGCCAATTGTGTCACCATTACAGCAAATTATCTGTGTACTTAAATTAAATTAAAACTACATATACTGTATTCAAAAGAATATAAAATAACGCAGTCCTGATTATAAATCTATATAATAATTACTGCAATAGTTAGACTCTTCCATTTTGTCTGAATTATCTGTTATTTGTAGTTGTTGCCCAGATGAAACGATTGTTGTAAAAGAAACTATTACAGACTATGAATTGTTTATACAGTAAATTCCTTTTATTACATAGATATATTTAGCTGTACACAGTTAGAAGCAGGCCTCCCTCATAGTGTGCACTGTGAGAGGAAGTTTGTTTTAGTTGTCATCTGCTACAATGTACACAATACTCTGTGTGCTGACCTAACCTCCCTGACCAATCAAGTTGCAGTTTATATCAGCCAATGGCAATGGTTCAATGATTTACATGGTCACACAGCTGTACCCTCCTCACCAGGCTGTGTATAGGAGTTGTGTGTTCTCACTCGGAGCAGGGTGTCTGTAGGAAGGTATGTGTGTAAGTGTGTAGCTCTTAAGAATTCTGTGTGTTTTTTTATTCCTCTTGTTTCCATGTTGTGTTATACTTTTGTGCATATAAAACTATTTGTCACTGCACTTGGTTACTGTATCTGTAGGGCTGTGCATATGTGATTTGCAGACTTAGACAAATAAACCTTAATCTTCTAGAACCCTTTTTGTTGTGATTTAATAGCTGCTTTTTAGTGCTAATGTGTAAACTTTTACATTATTACAGGCCGTTGCAGAGACAAACGCTTGTCGATAACTTGTTTCATTATATTTCTATTTCAGTGATGGGGAACCCTCATACACTTTGGTAATATGTTAAATGTGATTAATTGGAGAAAGATGCAATTTTATGTAATACAATAACTACAGACATCTTAAACAAGAGTTACAAGCTATAAAATAACTTACAACATTTACCATTCCATTAGGTACAAAATACTCTGCTCCTCAGTTTCCAACTGTCAGTTACTATGGTAACCACCTTTGTTGAAGAGACAAATAGTTTTTTAAATATTAGTTAAGTCATTTCACCAGGTGAGTGACAGTTGGAAGTTCAGTAGCGGAGTATATTGTACCTAATGAAATGGGTCTTGTTGGAGGGTCTGCTATAACGTAATAAGTTTTTCATTAGTACATAAGGAACATAAGGGCAGCCTGAGGCTCATTATTGCTCTACACACAACAGGCCTGATCCTAAATTAAGACCGTTGGGGAAATTACGCAAGACGCTTGCATAAATCCCCTAACCATTACACCTAAACATGTTCCATACACTAGGGTATCTGTATGGGGGAAGGGACTTTATTTCCACATGCAGAATCCCCTCAAAAGAGGTGGAATAGGCGGCGGTAAGCAGTTCCGCAGAGACCTGCGTTCAGTTGACACCGCTCTGTGCGGAGAAGGTAAGTGTCCAGAACTCCACTCCGCCCCTATGTGACATTAAATTTGTTTTTAAGACGGAAACTACACATGGTAAGATAAGGTAGCCCCATGGCGCTCGGAAGTACCATAGGTTCCTAAAAATGGTGGGCGGGTTATTGGCTGGACGGGTGTGTTAGGCAGGGATCTGTCCGCACCTAACTCACTCTTAGGTGTGAATACGACCCCCTGATATAGCTAGTGCATAGCGGAATTACTGTACAGGTCTTATCCTGCTTTTCATCCTGATCAAAGCACCTCTGTTGTATGACACCTCGCTGTCCCTGATATCCTGATCGATACCAATTTATTTGTCTGCTGTTAAGCAAAAATGCTGTAATCCGTTAGCCAGCGTTTGTTGGAACGTATAACTCTAAAGTTTCCCGTAAGTTCTAGAAAGTAAAATGCTGCATTATGACTTACAGGAGTTACAGAAACCAGTCTAGTTCTACACAAATATATCTTAGACTGTAAAATGTTCATCTCCTGAAATGAAGTCCTCTGGCTCCGTTATAAAACGGAAATATTATGAATCATAAACATTGATGCCATGAATGAGAAGTGAAATATTTTTGGTGAACAACATTGCAGTTTTCTTTTTCATTCTGATGTTTCCAGATTGTAGAAATCTGTGTATTTATCATCGCAATGTGTGCACAGAGATTTAGCAAAAAACACTGTGTATGGAATCGTTTTCTCTAAACCATTTGTAAGAGATGAGCATTATTTTGGTAAATGTTAGTTATTTGTAAAGTCAGGTAATTCTACAGTAAATCTCTTTAGGGCACAAATAATGTAGATTATTGGGTGCTTATAAATGTTTCCTTGTTTTAATATTTACATATACATCTTAGTTGCTATAGTCAGCAATATAAGATGGCTACAACTGAGTACAACCTACGTTGTTGCGATCAAAGCCTTTGCGCCAAATTTACTTTCATTTATTTTTTATCTTGAAATTAAAGACCGGATTCACAATTAGTAATGTTAGGTCACTTACGCATGCAAGGGGCCTGATCCAGACCTACACCAATGCTGTGCTTAGTAAAGCACAGCGTATCGGCGTGCACTCTGCCCGATCATCGATCGGGAGTTACCGTAGCTACGCCGGGCAACACCTGCCCAGCACATGCGCAGATCGGCGTTAAGACGCCAGCCAGCGTAGGTCTGGATCAGGCCCAAGGTGCGTAAGTGACCTAACTTCACTGGAGGATGAATGCGCCATCCACTCTAGCGTATAAAAATTTGGATGGAACTTTGTCCCGTCATAGGCCATTTCCGAGGAAATGGGCTGGGCTTCCCTTCCGCCCGCTAAAGCGGGCAGGGGGAAGCATGCTAAGTGTACAGTGTGGGAGGGGGCAGTCATATGGACCACTGATCTGCACGCTACATCTAAGGCAAGCTTATGGCAGCATAAGCTGCCATAAAGACGCACGACAGAGGGAAGTGACAGGGGGGCGTGCACTCCGCTATGTCTCACGTAATTACAGACTGTCTGAATACGGTCCTAAGAGAGGAAAGTTACTCCTGGGCTAATCCATGTTGATTGCAGGGGAGTCATAATTCATCTGTTGCAAACAGAGTTGAGAGGTGATGTTTCCCAGCCCAACTCTAAATAACAGTGTAATAGTAAAGCTGGCCAGTATCTGTGTGTAGTATGCTGTTCTAAGATATATCCCTGCATGCAAAGAACACAATTAACTTGACTTCCCCTGAAATCAACATGGTTTAGCCCAGGAGTAACTTTCCTCTCTTAGGACCTGATTCACACTTAAGAAGCTTTTTTAAATAAGAACTTAAAGTCACTCCTGGGCTAAACCATGTTGATTGCAGAGGAGTCATATTTCATCTGTTGCAAACAGTACTAGTGTAGGTGATATTTCCCAGCCCAAGTCTAAATAACAGTGTAATAGTAAAGCTGGTCAGTATTTGTTTTCAGTAAGCAATTCAAAGATGTAGTCCTGCATGCAAAGAATACAATTTACTTTACTCCCCCTGAAAACAACATGGTTTTGCCCAGGAGTGACTTTAAGTTTTTATTTTAAGAACTTATTAAGTCTGAATCAGGTCCTTAATTTCAAGCTCCTTCTTAAGCCTGGATCCAACCCAGTGTCGGAAAGTAGGGTGATCATGGCCGTCTTAATGACTGGGCAGTTTAGGCTAGTGCCCGAGGGCCCAACACACCAAGAGGCCCTTTAGTACTGTCCAACCCTAAAGCTTTTCCAGCCTCCGCTGCGGCCTATGCACAATGACATTTTCTGAATGTAGTTCTGCGTGGGCTGTAGCAGAGGCTGAAAATACCTTTTTGCAGATGGACCGGGACCGGCCGCCGGCGTGATCGCAGCGCAGCCCTCTGTACTGCTGGGCTGCTCCTCTCCCTGTTGCCCAGCTGTCTGAGCAGCGCGCCCGTAAGAAGGCTGACGCTCTGGTGAGCGCTCACTGCACAGAGGGCGCACTGCGGGGGACAAAGAAGCCACAGAGGACAAAAAGGTAAAAGGATTTTTTTTTACAGTCTGGCTGAGTAGGGAAAAAAGTAAGAAGGGGCAGCACATGGCCAGAGGGGGCAGGGCTGGGGCATCATAGGGGCACAGAGTCTGGAGAAGGTGGCAGGCAGCAGGCTGTCAGCAGATGCTCAGAGGGGGGTAGGGGGGGGGGGCTGTGCATTGCTTTGCCCAGGGCCTGCAATTCTGTTTAGATGGCCCTGAGGGTGATGTGACCAGTTCAGTAAGACAAGGGACCGTGTTCACAGCTCGGGCCAGATCCAGAGGAAAAAACATCAGGGTATCTTCTCAAGTCATTTGCGCAAGTACTGTGACTAGGACCATTGGTGCATGCACATGCCAGATGTTCTGCAACCGTATCTTCAGACGTACGGAACTAAGGATCAATGAAGGGGCCGACCCTTTCTATACGCATGCCGTATCCCCGCCATACAGATGGAGATAGGCATTTAAATGAAGGTCGGGGAGGGGAAGGCCACATACGCATTGATCTGCGCCCGTATGCGTAAAACTTAAGTAAGCCTTCTGGACACATAAGTGTCCAGATTTACTACTGTTCAAGGGGAGTGCCGGGGACGTGCACTCCCCTCTATGCTGTGTAATTTCGCAATGCGTGCACGTGTCTGGATCTGGCCCCTCCTGCTTCTTAGGTGCGGAGATTTAAAAATAAACTTACTATGCATGCGTTGTAGTTCATTTACGCAATCTGCATTCCAGTTTGATTGACTACATAGATTGACCACGTGCGGTCTTTAAAGACTGCATGTGGTTTCTTAAGAAGAAAGGGGCGGGCTTAGGAAGCCTCTGGGAGTTCTTAAAAGGAGTGGGTGGGGAGAGATATGCAAATGAGGCAGGGAGGGCGGAGTAGCGAGAAGTAGTTCATATTTTCCTTTTGTTTTTCAAACATCAGTTAATTTATTTAAACCAAGGTGACATTTGGAAGCTCAGGACCGGATTATTGCGTACCTGGTAGAATGGGTCATATTGGAGGCTCTGCATTTACAGTATGTATTAAATTCCCTCCTGCCACTCCCTCGCTGTCGTATTCCTTTTCCCTCATCCGGTCTGCATAAAGCAGCGATTTCTTGAAGTATGGTTTTATTCAGAACAATCTGTCTGTGTGTTGCACGCTAATTATCTGATGCTAAGCTCTGAAGCAGGAAATTGTTTACTATTGTGAAGACAGAACTTCTCTTAATGATGAACAGCCATTATTGGGAATTATTATATTGCCGTGTGTGTGATTGTCATTTTTTTTTCTTGCATGGTTTGAGTGTTATGGGTAAATGATTGTATACTGGATAATCCAGGCATCGCTCATGCTCTTCCCTATCGTTTATTAACATTTACTTAAATAGTAGGAACAAAAAAGAGGTCCAGTGCTCCAAACATACATTATGTGATTTCAGGGGATTTCAGGGGAGTCAAATTTCATGTGTTGCAACAGTATTATAGTTAAAAGGTGATGTTACCCAGCTTAAGTCTAATTAGCAGCTTAAAAGTGAAGCTGATCAGGTGTCTGTGTGCAATAAGTAAACGCAAAGCATTCTCCCTGCGTGCATAGAATAAAATTAAATTGAAACTTAAATTTAAATTAAACTCCCCCTGAAATCAACATGGTTTTGCCCAGGTGTAACTTTAAGTTCCTATTTTCAGCCTCTGAATCAGGCCCGCTGACTTTTAAAAGCTTCCCTCCGGGATCTTCCAGAGGGAAGCCATAGATGCATAAGAGGGAGGGGCTTTCTGCAAATTGAATCATTAAGCCCTGCCCTTTGACTATCAATTAGACATTTTGGGGTTTCATAGGGATGGGAGTGGGGCTACGCAGGGGGGCAGAACTTGAGGCCATGGTTTCATGGAAACCACGAGCCTCAAATCCTCTGCGGGAGATTTGACGGCTCTCTTGGGATACCGGGAGAACTGCCTGAATTTCGTGAGTCTCCCAGACATTCCAGGAGAGTCGGCAACTATGAGGTTGAGCAGGGGCGGATTGGTGATAGGCTGGAGGCCTCCTCATCAATAAATATAATTTTTTATTTTTTTGGGGACAGCAGATCAACTGATTTATTAGAAGCTGCTGTGTCCGGGTCACTGGCCCTGCTCAGGTGCTGCACTGTGGAGTCCTCTCATAACACCCTGCCCCTGAGAGGCCTCCGCAGCGCTGTGTCAGGATTGGGATAATAAGTGAGGCAGCAGCTGCTAAAAACTCATCAGAAGACAGACAGGAGCTTACAGTTGCAAGGGAAACAGGCAGCCAATCGTGAGACAACCTCCACCCCATTCAGCAACAGTCAGCTTCGTGATTGGCTGCCTGTTTCTCTGTGTCTGGAGCTGCCCCTTGGCAACTGTAAGAAGATCCCTTTCCTATCTCTGCGGGCCAGGCTAATGACTACTGGCTATAGACAATATCCTGGGGATGAAAAGCGCTCCTGCTGCTGCGCTCTACCTCTGACAAAGGAGATCCACACTCCCAAATTCCCAATGAAAAGCAAAAATTGAAGAGGGAGGGTGCTCTGCAGTTACTATAACCAAATATACCCTAATAAGTGCAAATAAAACCCCTGATGCGTTATACAGGGATGAGGTCAAGTTAAAGGTCAATAATTAATAAATATATAGATAAAATAAATCAAAATTGTGTATATGATATATATATCTCAAAAATTATAATTGATGTTAATGAGAAATATAACGAATAAATAAACAATATTTCTGAATAGATAGAAATTGTATAGATAATATAGATCTCAGAGTTTTGTAATTGATCTAATCTGGTTTAAAAAAACTCCTAAGGGGGTAATGCTAGGAGAGGTAATTGAACAAATAAATAAATAAACTGATCAAGTCATACAAGGTAAAAATGCCGCTCAGTGGTCCCTAAACATAAGCCATACCGGTAAGTCATGTGCAGATGTGGGGCTATCACTAGATATGCAGGTTACTTGCAGACTCAGTATGTATAGGGAATTGTATCCAATAGGGTTGCACAGAGAAATAAATTTCTGTTTCAATCAATCGGTAAACAAATTAATTGTCCCAGTGGTCATAAGTGTACATATAGGTCCAACTAACAATAAAGTCCGTGATAAGTGATCCAAAAGAAAGAGTACATAAAAAGCTTAGCCTCTCAAAACTTTTGGTGTCCCGATGTTCTTCTCCCCCCAATGGATGAACGGGTCTCCTTAAAGGAAAAGGATATATGTAGTAAAAATTGACATATTTATTAAAGGTAACATTCGATAAAATAAATAGGAAATGAATATGTTAAAAGCACACTTTCCTGGTGGGAGACAAAGATAGGCAATCACGAGCAGTCCACGATGGAGGAGGTGGTACGCTCGGCGCCCAGTGACACGACTTCCGGATCGTCAGTGGAGGGAGGCCGGCGGCAGCAATCAAGAGTGACGTCTGATGTCCAGGGGGAGTACCTCTGATGCGTTTCAGAGCCGTAGGATTCCTTTCTCGAAGCGTATGAGCATCGGTGGAGGGGCTGGCGTTATTTAAAGGGGTTCAAAGTCTGGCATTGGTCCAATCATATTCTTCAAAGTCACGGGTCAGACTTCAGCAGTGAGCAGACAAAGTTCACATGAGAGGATGTAACAACAGGATCGTAATAACTTAGTATCAATTTGACTTGCAACTTAGTAATATTACTGGTAGACTAATATTCCTGCATTATATAGTGCTAATTGCAAAGGGAAGCATGTGAAATAATAAAACATAGTAAATCAATTTAATATTGGATTGGCAGTCACAATAACATTTGTAGTAAAAATATATAACAAGGATATTACCAGATGTTAAAAATAATAAATAATAAAATGATTAATCATTATTAAAATAGTTATAACTAAACCTACCATATTTAACATAAATAATATTAACTGTCTAAACAATAATGTTAAATACCTAAAAAGTATAGCACATATACTTCAATAAATGAAATAACCAAATAGGTGACATAGTGTACTATTACCCCTAAATTATGTAGAAATCAAATTGATCTGCTTTTAGTACAATAGAGTGGTCAAAATCTATTTTATTAAATAAAGATGGGGGCAAAGGGATGTGGTAATCTTTTTGCTATGTGTGGCTGGTCTGGTGTTTACTATGCTGAAACGTGGAAAAGGATCTGTTGACCACTTTGTAGTTAAAGTTAACCTATCGGGTAAATATCCAAGGTAGACATCAAGGAAGGATGGCAAAAAAAGGGGGGAGAGATGCATACCTTATTTAACGCGACAATGTTCAAATGGAAAGGGCTCTTGGGGACTGCTCCACCACAAACTCACCTACAGCACCCGGTATTCTCACCATCACCATCCTGATTCTGGCCGGGCCCATGCCTGCTTCACTTCCAAGATCGGACAAGATCGGGTGTGGACAGGCCGGTATGGTCGTAGATTCAGGAGGTGGATATGTTTCCAGTAGGAGCCCTATAATAAAAAGATGGAAATTAAGGTCCCAGAGGAGACAATGGTTTCAGGAGACATCCTTACAGTGGGCCCAAACTGAATGTGTGGCAAGTCCCTTTTTAATGTTTCGGAGATGCTCTCCCCACCTCACCTTAAGTGGTCTTGAGGTGCGACCTATGTATTGCTTGCCACATACACAGTTCAGTAGGTATACATAATTACAGGAGTTACAGGTAATAAATTCCTTTATTTGAAAAGTCCTGTAATTCCTGTGAGATGTAAAAGTGTCTATTTTCTTAGTTGAATCTACTTGGGGGCAATTCCTACACATGACACATGTGCCACATCGAAAAAAGTATAATTCCTAGTTTGCAGTCTGTTATCTTCAATATATATCGTGAGGTCAAGGAAGTTAAGCTGGACATCACTGATATCAAAAGTTAAGACAATGCCATCTTCATTTTGATTGAGGTGTCTACAAAAATCTTGAAGGGAGTCACCTGATCTGATATGAAAATTATATAATCTATATAGCGATGCCAAAGGACCAGATCTGCTTCCCCCTGGATGGTTACCATCTCTTTCCAAACTGCCATAAAGATGTTGGCATAACTGGGCGCAAATCTGGTCCCCATAGCAGTGCCTCTCAGTTGCAAAAAAGAAGGAATCGTCAAAGTAGAAATAATTATTACTGAGAATGAATTCAATCCCTTCTAGTAAGAATTTTTGTAGTCCCTCGCCATAGTCAGATGATTCTAAATATTGTCGTGTAGCGTTAATGCCCTTGTTATGCTCTATGATGGTATACAGCCAGCCAACATCTGCTGTGATCAATTTATCATTTTCTTTCCACTGTACCTCTTTCAATATATTCAAAATATGTGTTGTATCTCTCAAATAGGACTTTATTTTACACATGAATGGTTGAAGATGAAAATCAATAAAGGAAGATAAATTAGCCATGATAGAGTCAGTCCCGGCCACAATCGGTCTACCTGGGGGATTGGTAAGACTCTTATGTGTCTTGGGCAAAATATAAATGACCGGGACTGACGGTTGTAGGAATGAAAATTGTTCCTGGATGATCACTCCCATGTCTACATATTTGGTCAACCAGGAACGTAGGGCAGTCTGTAGTATTTCTGTGGGATTATCCCTGAGTTTTTTTATGTTTCTTTGTCGCTTAATAAGCGCACAACTTCTTTTTTGTAATCAGTGGTGTTCATTAAGACCACACCTTCCCTTTGTCCGCTGGTTTTATTATAATATTATTATTTTTCTTAAGGGTATGTAAGGCTTCTCTTTCTTTTTTAGACAAATTAGAATTTTGTCCCCTACAGTTCTTGTTCCTGTGATTTAAAACTTTTAGATCTTTCAAGACCATTTTCTCGAAGGTCTCAACATAATAGCCCTTACAATGCTTTGGCTAAAAATGGGATGGGGTTTTAAATTTTTAATTAATTTCTTTATCCTCAATAGAGATGGATGACTTAGTGGGAGTGGTGGGTAGGTGGTTGTTGGAGCCCCCGAAAAAACGCTTCAAAGAGAGTTTTCTGACAAACTTCTGTGTGTCTACAAAAACATCAAACTAGAGCAGAATTGATTGGGGCAAACTACTGGCTCCTCACTGTCTTCAGGTACAAGTATGTGTGCGTGTAGTGCAGTGTGTGTGTGAGTGAGCGAGTGAGTGAGTGAGTGTAATACATGCATGTAATGTAATGTGTGGGTGAGTGTAATGTATTTATGTATGTTATGCTATGTGTGGGAGAGTGTAATGCATTCATGTTGTGTTGGGGAGGGGGTAATGTGTGGTTATAGTATGTGAGGGGGAAGGGGGTTATGTGTGGTTATAGCATGGAAGGAGGTAATGTGTGGTTATAGTATGTGAGGAGGGGCTAATGTGTGGTTATAGTATGTGAGGGGAGGTAATGTGTGGTTATAGTATGTGAGGAGGGGCTAATGTGTGGTTATAGTATGTGAGGGGAGGTAATGTGTGGTTATAGTATGTGAGGAAGGGGGATGTGTTGTTATAGTATGTGAGAGGGGAGGAATGTGTGGTTATAGTATGTGAATGTATGGTTATAGTATGTAGGCACGGGGGGTATATGTACTGTATATGTATACACTGTATGGACTGTATATATGTTAAAGCAAAGTACCAAAAAAAAATACAAACAGCAAAAATAAATGTGTGATTTTTTTTCCGAGGGGACGGCTGTGTTCGGGAATTTCTTGATGAAAAGGTGATAACTCTAGTGAGTGTAAGGTATGCACGTGTGTGATGTATGTATGTATGTATGTTTTTTTGTGTGTATGTAATGCATGCATGTATGTTGTTTGTGTATGTAATACATGCATGTTTGTTGTGTATGTGTGTGTGTGGTATACAAGATATGTGTGAAGATACAGTATTTACCTATGTATATATAATAAATATATATATAAAATTAATATACCCAGATAATTTGCTGTACTGGGTCCCAGAAATCTTGGCCCTGTATATATGTTGTGTGTGTGTGTGTGTGTGTGTGTGTGTATGCAGTGCACTGTGTGCATATGGGGTGTAGTGTAGTGTGTGTGTGTGAGTGTGTGTATATATATTGGATGCACTCTATTATTGTTTTTATTTAGTTTGTAGCTTTACTAAAATTATAATAAAGTTTAACAATTTATGGTTTATTGGGCATGGGCTAATATTATTGTGCTAATCCATCCTACTTTCCTGTTGGCCCTGCCTAGAGTTGATTTGGTCCCGCCCACATGAGGCCACTTCCTGAATTTTTTCCAGGGCCACTTTATTTTCCCAATCCGCCCATGAGGTTGAGGCTCCAACAACCTGGGTAGAGGTGTGATGTTAAAGGAAGGATTATTCCCAAGTCCGACCTGGGTTAGGAGTCAGTGTGAAAAGTGAGACCTGGGTTTTTCAAACCGTGTCTTACCTAAAGAAACCTGATTGGAGGGATTTTTTTTTTTACTATTGCTATGGCTATTGTATGCAAATCCCTCCTCAGGAGCCGCATCACACTGTCAGGGAAGACCCAGGTTCGGGAATTTCTGGGGTCAACCCTGCAGTGTGAAAGGGATCATTCCAGAGTCTGTGACCCTGGGATGATCTGTTTGACATGGTAATATAAGACCCAGGATATTATCGGGTGGAGATGCGAATGCAGCATTAGGGAACTAATTATGTAAATAATAAAGTGATATCAACAATTCTCTTATGATTCTCTCATGATTATACGAAAGGATTTACAAAAATCATTAACAATAGTGCTTAGTTTACTTTTATTTGAAAATTAGTTATTTTCTGCAGCAAACAGCAATGCAAGTGTCAACTGCAAGATTACAAGGGGCATCACCACAAAAACTAAAAATCTTCAACTTATACATAGGAATAGAGTTATGAATGATCTCGTTGCAAACCTCATGTGCACAGGTCAGGTGGCCTAATAAACATAACATTTGTTGTAATCTATGATCAGAATGAGATCCAACTCAAATAAAGTCCACATGTACAAGGTTAAGATGTTGCACTGAAGGGAGAAGGCTTGTTTGTGATTCCAATACTTTCAGTACACACAAGGGTCCGGATTCACAGTCACGTAGTTTTCATCTTCCATACGTTGTTTCTTTTAGCGTAGTAGCTTATAAATGCTACAATTCCGATCCTACAATTATCGTGGATCGGGACAAAAATTGCTCTAGTTTGTGGCCAGGATCAATTTTTAAAATGTCCAGCAGAAATGCTGTGGTACGATTCTTAGGGCCAGATTTACTAAGCTGCGAGAAAGGAAAAGTGGAGATGTTGCCCATAGCAACCAATTAGATCCTAGCTCTCACTTTCCTATTCCATACTAGTAGATGTCAGACAGAATCTGATTAGTTGCTGCCGGCAACATCTCCACTTTTTCTTTCCAGCAGCTTAGTAAATCTGGCCCTTAGGTTGTTAAACTTGCTTGATTTAAATCGGGTGCTTTTTAAAGGGAGCCAATCAGCTTACTCAATGGCTCCCTATTCTTTTAGTGCCTCCCTCCATTGGTTAGCCGAAGCCATGTGGTTATGGTTGATCCATGTCTCTACCACTACCTGCACTGGCCACTGCTGCAGATCTATGTATTATGCTGCTCTGACACCCTTGAAATATACTTCATATACAGCATAATGCATGGATCTGCTCACTGTTCCGCCCCTCTTCTGTGAGAATTATCAATCCCAATAGGAGAGGTGTATGTATGGTGCCGAGAACGGGACCTCTCCCTGGCGGAAAATCATCCCATTTATCGGGCCATCCCCTGCTGGAATCGATAATCGTCCCAGTGTACGGCCAGCTTAAACTTGTTATGTTGCCTCCAGGATCCCTCTATTAATGACCATGCATCCCAAAAGTTGTATTACCGGTAAATGTTTTATACAAAGGTGACAAAGTAATCACACAAAATGGTTTGTAAAACATAGTCTGTCTTCTGGTCTCTTCTTCTTTTGTCTCTAGAACATGTCCTCTCTGAGCGGGAGGGTACAGACCGTGCTGGGGCTTGTCCATCCAGACCAGCTTGGCTACACCTTAACGCATGAACACTTGACAATGACTTTCAACTGCTGCTATTGTGCACCTCCTGCGCATCAGACGGCCTTGGCGGATGGACCAATCCTCATGGAGAACCTGTTCTGGCTGAAACAAAACCCTTACAGTAACAAAGAGAACCTTCTCCTAAGCCAGGAAGTAGAGGCCGTGAAAGAAGAACTCATTTCCTTTAAGGCTGTGGGTGGAGGCTGTATAGTGGAAAACACAACGACTGGAATTAGCAGAGATGTAAAGACTCTTAAAAGACTTGCAGAGGAGACTGGCGTCCATATCATCTCAGGTGCCGGGTTTTACGTGGATGCCACTCATAGTCCTGAAACGCGTTCAAAGACTGTTGAGCAGGTAAATACAATAGTTCTTTACCGATGTTTAAGCAGTTTGGGGGAGATACTCCTATGGGGATGTCTTGCGTTTATTATGCCCACCAGCCTAACCATCCCCATACCGCAGCCTAACTCTAACCATCCCCCTACCGCAGCCTAACCCTAATCATCCCCCTACCGCAGCCTAACCCTGACCATCCCCATACCACAGCCTAACCATCCCCATACTGCAGCCTAACCCTAACCATCCTCACACCACAGCCTAACACTAACCGTCTCCTCATCACAGCCTAACACTAACCATCCTCTCACAGTAACCAAACCTTAACCATCCCTTTTGTCTAATTTTGGTCTATTATTTCTCTACGTAAGTAATAGTACTGCATGTTTTTAATACATTGTATAGACTTAAATTTTAAATACAATACAGGAATACAATTAATTGGAACCACATGATATCACCTGATAATTTGTTGTCTAAAGCATCACAGTGTGACGTTACCTTATTAAACACATTATACATTTATGGGTGTAAATTGATAGGAACATCTTAGGGCTCTAAGTCTTGGGCACATTCATTAAAAGTTTTCTGTAGTTTTGACAGAATTTAAATTCCATTTTTCAGGCTATATCTTTCGGTTTCACCAATGCATTTAGTTTGTCAGATTGGGGTAGCTTGCAATCCGTTTACTAGCGTAGCGTATTTACGCGTGCGTACCTTCTATACACTCCCCTAGGCACACCCCTTGAATGTACGAATTTTGTCTGAGTTCCGCTTTCCAAACCCTACATTAACTTTTGGCCGCGTAACCACTATCGTCCGCACATGTACGGATGGGCAACACGTATTTACACAGCTAAGCACGCACATACTGTACACTTTAAATGAAAAACCCCGCCTACAGTGCGTATTTTAGACGTACTTTTGGCTCACGTAAAATTGGCGCGCCCACACGTACGAATTTCCGCAGTAAATACGTGAATGACCCATACGCTTAGAGTTCCGTTCCGTAATGTAGTGTATTCTCTGTCATGCGCATGCGCAGTACATGCAAAAAAGCGATTTTACGTGTCCGCCAGGCGTAAATTCGTACACAAGCGTAGTTCTGGATCTAGGCCAGTGTTCTTTGTTCTTCATTCATTATAGTCTGTAGCACAATGATTCACCCGTTAGTGAGAATTCTAATGTCACGCAAAATTCTAAGTTGTCTTAGTACCTCCTTTCCGTGGCATTGTTATGTGTTCTGATGACTGATCGGATCCTTTTCATCTTAGCAATACGGTATTATTGTAGAAATAGAAATTTAGCTAAATGGAACTTTAGCATCTTATGAGTGGTCCAGTCTATTATAGACTACTAGCAGAATTGCCCGGCTTTGCCCGGGTTTAAATGTTCAGGTTATTAATCAAGTGTTGGATGCCTTCTAAAAGGTTCTACAAAGTTATGTTCATTTCCTCAACCTTCTAGAATGTTCAACAGAGTTGTATTCGTTCTATTAAACTTGGGCTTAAATGTCATCAGGACTGTCACCAATCAGCTTAGCGACCCCGAAAAACTATGGATTTGACAGTAATGTTGGACATTTTATTTTTCACCCCTTCACACCCCCCCATGCTGATGGGGGCTGAATTTGGACTTAAACGGCATCGGGAGTATCACTATTCATCTCAGCGACACTGTAAACTATGGATTCGACACTAATATCAGTCGTTTTCCATTATTTTTACATGTCACCCCCACTCCTAGGGGTGCAAGAGATGTCTTACCCCAACAGTATTTTTTTTTGCAGATTGTAAGTCATATGTGCACCAACTTTGGTGTAAATTGCTCCAGGTATTGCAGAGTTATGCTGGAACATATACACACACATACACACACATCCATTTCTATATATATAGATTACATTTCAAGTGCAGTTCATTTAATAGTCAATGTGCAGACTTCGGTCCTTTAGGTTGGCGCAAGTTTGTGTTTGTGTCTGCTTGAGATGCAACATTAATGATGAGGTGCCACATAGTATTTATACAGCTTTTGCACTCATGTTAGCTGCTATTGTCTACAATGATCTTTTCTGGATAAAGTTTTTCAGTAGCTTCAAAAAGTAAGAGTCCCAGATTATTCCCAGAATGATCAAACAGGTGTTTTTTACAGTCAGTCATTCTACAGATAATATTTACTACAATAAGATGTTTTTATTGTAAGACAGAATACATTTAAGCCAAGATAATAGATGCTTTCAGAGACCTGCTGGTATTGGTCTATACCCCACTAACAATCACCATACTGAAGAGGGAAATAGGGAAAGAATTGATGTTTGTGTGAGAATATGAGACATAGCTAAGTAACAAAAATGATATATTTAGGATGGATGAAATATCGTTAAAAAACAGTTGACTTTTTCAATGTCCTTATCACGATGTTTTTTTGCCACCAGAAATAGCTAAATGATGAAAGAAGAACAGTTATTACGAAATAACGAACAGTGACCACTTATTTGTATGGGTATAGTAGGTTGTTGTGATGTTCAGAACATAGACAGTTAACCATGAACTGATTAGCATTCTTTCAGAAGAAAAGCAGGGACAGAGCAGAGGAGGAAAATGTTTATGGTCATTGGGTAGAAGCCAGTGATGGAGCTTTCCAGAACACTCTCTTTATTGGCAAAAATGACTTTATTAGTGATCACGATCCGAGGAGCAGCTGAAACATAAGATTAGTCATTGGAAACCATTTACATTGATCTTATACATCACATCTGATTGAGAAACCACTGTACCAAATATTCTAATGTCTTAATTATCAGGACATTTGGAACAACAATTACATTTATAAATAAAATGGCATTATGATATTTGAAATATAAATGAGCAGTAGCGGATGCCTCTCTCATAGATACAACCTTACAGCCTTCTGTTGTCTTTATTAGGATCCAGAGGTCTGATATTCCACCATTTTCCATTAATTTGGATCATATTGCAGCTATTTTTTCTTTTTAATGCATGTGCGCTACCCAATCAGGATGCATTAGGACCCATTCAGACTTAAGAGACATCACACTTCTGACACTGTTCGACCAAGACTGGATTATGATCACATGTGAGCCTTGCTTTACAGTATATATATACAAAGTAGATTCGTGGGATGAGTTTGTTTACTGGTGCAATCATATGGATGCTTTTTTTAAAAAGATGTACTGTAGGACATATAGGGTCAACCTGTTTCTCTCCTGGTGTTATGAATGTTACATGCTGCTGAAATCATCAGGACGGCGTGTAAACACTGCCTTGCCTCTCCTCGCCTGCCGCTGCTTTGCGCCTCCTTCTCCCCCTGGAGGCGTGTACCGGCAGTTTCCTGGCAGTTACCAGGACGCGTCTCTATGCTATGCTCCGGTGGGAACCTGCTGCCCTCGCATTGGCTGGTGGCCCTTTAAATAGCGCCTGTTCCCCAACTCGGGAGATTCTTGTCTCCCATTTTGTCTGCAACCTTGCTGTCTAGCTTTGTGATTTTGTTTGCTGCCTGACTCCTGTTCCTATCCCTTGTTCCTGCCTTTTCTCCCAGGTTTCCCCATTGTCTCTGCCTCCCTAGAGTGAATGGTTCTTGTGTGTGTCTCCTTGTCTGTCCTGGTATCCTTGGATACCATAGTGCTTACTCCATCTGCACTGTCTTACTTATTATGTTATTCCATCCGCGCTCCAGTTCTAAACTGGTCATTATCTGTGCCACTCCATCTGTTCTGCACTTGTTACTGAACCCCTTCCACTGCACTCCAGCATTGTACTGGTATACTCTGAGCTATCTGAGTACTCGCTCTTAGCCTCTCTACGGGATCTACCCTTTTGACAGAGATCTGTGGTACTGGATACTGTCTACCGGGGCCGCGACCTGCTTGGTGTCCTGCAGCCCAGACTATTCCCACCATCAGGGACTATGAGTGAAGCTGTGAGACCCAGCATGCTTTAACTGTATAAATGTTACCTGACAAAGCATTCTGGTTTTGCAACACCTAGAGAGTCACAGTTGGTCAGGCCTGATTTAAGAAATCCCCTATTCATAACTCTTACTACAGGAAAGTTCTTAGAATAAACAATATCGTCCCACCTTCCACAGTATTGCAATTTTTCTGCCAGGTATGTGATTGGATTATTAGTCTTGGATGTAGTGTTTTGTAATGATAATCAGCTTTAATGTCAGTGGTTGTTATTATGACAAGGATGACAATCAAGCTCTTGGTTTTAAGGCCAGAAAATTATTTATAATAGGTCAGAAGTTATTTGTCTGCAGTTATAAAAAATGTATTACTATTTCCTCCAAAGTTTTGCTGAGGGATTACTGTGCTTGTTCAGGGAACCATTAGATTCCATCTTGAATACATGAACTGAGGATTATAATATAACTGAGTATTTAATCAAGAAAATTGAGCCTTTCCGGACTTTCTCTCCAGAGCTCTGGTGCATTAGGCTGCAAAATCACTTAAGCCCACTTACAGTGCTCTGAAGGTGAGGTCAGAATCGCATCGCGGGGTCCTGATCTGCTCCTGGGACCCTGAAACTCTCCATATTCCTAGATCAGGAAACTCCTGCAATCTCAATCCTGGATCAGGAAACTCTCATTGGGGAGCAGCCTACGTGTCGTAGCAGCTGGATCCCTGGGACGCTGCCGACATTTTCTTCCAATGCTCAAATTAGGGATGAGTTCATTATATTTTTGACCAAATATAGCAGGCTCATTTTTAAGTTAATAATTTTTTATTGCTCACAAATTATCTTATAAATATCCTAATTGCCCTTGGCAAAAAATAAAGATTTCCCTGTTTTAAAGCATATAATAATGTCCACTTAATGTCAAATCAATGCTGAATTACCTTGAATGTCCAATTTGATCTCCTTCTCTAATTTCATTGGGCTGTAGATCACTGAACATGTGTAGACTCCATCATCGAACCCGGTTATGTTAGATATAACCAGATCGGCGATTCCATGTAACGCTTCCTCTGTGTCCAGTGAATATCTCGGGTCACGTCTTGTAACAATATTATCATAGCTCAGGATATTATTTCCTCCTCTGTACCAGTATATTGAAAAGAATCTGAGATCCACAGGGAACTTCTCTACTTTATACTGGCAGGGAATCCGAGTGCTGGACCCCACCTGGGCCTGATGTTGTGAAGGAATAATCAGCTCCAAAGCCAGCACTGTAAATAATGAAACATATATAATGTCTATATACATATAAAATAGTTTCCAACTCTCCCTGAATATCAGGGAGACTCCCTGAAGATTGGGTAATCTCCCTTACTCCCTGAAGTGTTTGGTAATCTCCCTGATTCTAATTTCATCAATTGAGGTCTATGGAGATGACCAATTTCATGGAGGCCAAGATGTTACATAGTTACATAGTTACATAGTTGATGAGGTTGAAAAAAGACAACAGTCCATCAAGTTCAACCTATTTTGGATCTCCTGCGATCCCTATCTTTATATTGGAAGTTAATCCATATAAAGCAACCTCAAAACTGTTGCAATCCTAAGATAAATAAATACATACATTTCTACCTTGCTCCACTACCGTCCTTTATTTAAATTAGCAAGGAGCCTCTCTGCTTCCTTCAAATAGTTCCCTTTATTGTATATGACTGTTCTCCCTCCTTTATCTGCCAGCTTAATAATCAAGTACCCAGGCTTCTTTTGGAAGGGGTAGTATAGTGGCCATTTATGGTGCAGTTAACCCCTTTATGAGCCAAATTGATCTTAAGATCAATGGGGCAGATCCAGAACAACGTTTCCATGCGTATTTACGCCTGGCGGAGACGTAAAAATGCGATTTGGTATGTACTAAGCATGCGCACGACAGATGATACACTATGAAATGTAACATAACTCTGTGCGTATTGGCCTTTCACGTATCAGTTGCGTAAATTCGTTTGAGGGGGCATGCCAATTTTACGTTAGTCATAAGTACGATTAAATTACGCAATGTAGGCGGGGGTTTGCATTTAAATCGTACAGTATGGCCGTGCTTAGCGGCGTAACTACACGATTGCAAGCGGAGTTCTGGATGTACACCAATGTCGTAGTACAACTAACTAGGTATTAATAAATCCATTCAGCAGTCAATCTTGAGATAACTTGCGCCGGGAAATAGTGCACCGGGACTATAAGTTATTTAGGAAGTTTGCCCTCGCCAGCAATTAGTGGTCTCATGACCGCACTTCACCCTTCCGGGCTGGTTAAAAAGACACTTTGCTTCCCATGATATAACTTAACAACAATGCTATGCAGTTCATGAGTGGTGAGTTTCAGACCTTCACAAACAAATGGGAAATCTCATACGTCACTAGAAGAACACACTATTCACAGTCTAATGGATTAGCAGAAAAAGTAGTACGTTTTGCAAAGAACCTGTTAGACAAAAGCTACTGAGATGATTTTATGTGAATAGAAATTTCAGAAATAAGGTGTAATTATAATAAAGTACACCTATAATTTCACCTATAATTTTTACCTATAAAATGATGTGAACAAAATATTTAAAATAAGTATTTCAAGAAAGGTAAGAAATAAATCTTATTTAAAATAATATAAATATTTCCTATATTAATTATCTATGAATGCTCCTATGCATTGTTCCTTCCATGGCTATGATATAACTTCCATCTTCTCTGCTTATGAAGAAACATTGGGGATGATCCAGACCTACGTCCGCCGCACTAGTTACGGCGGGCGTATGCTAAGAACGGCATTTCTGGCGTTCTGTGCATGCGCCGGACAGATGTTGAACGCCGTAGTTAGGGAAACTCGATCCTTAGGATCAGGCGTCCCTAACTGTTGCATAGTTATGGCGATCCTCGCCGTAACTACGCAACCATTATGGAAGGAAGGCGGGGAAGGTAAGTAAATGAGGGAGGGCGGGCTAGGCCAGTTACAACCCTGTGGCTGGCGTAATTACCTACTGTTACACCAGATGAAGTTAAGGAAGCCTTCAGCTAGTGTAACAGTGGGTAATTACACTGGCCACAGGGGGAATGTTGGGGGAGTTCTCCAGAACTATTCTGGCCGTACTTACGGCTAGCGGCCCAGCGTAGCTCTGGATCAGGCCCATTATCTATAGTGGAATTTTTACTATTACAAAGATTAAATGGTTTTCTTCTGTAATAACTGTAATTTAAATCCAAGGTGTGCTCTTAAATGCCACATTTTTTTTCTCCCTTGTTGATTCTTTCCTTTCGCCTATATATATATTTACCTCTCTGGAATGAACATGCCTTTGGCTTTTATGGAAAGTCAGGAGATAATATTATGACATTTTTTAATTTTGCATGCAAGTGTCTAACTATAACCAGCTCAACTCTGCCATCTAAAGGATATCTCTCTAGTGTCTTAATATACAAAGCCAACAACAAAAGAATGAAACTATTCATGACTTAGCAGCTGCACTTTAAAAGATAAGAGAACATACTTCTAGTGTACTCAGATTACAAATAAATA
>WWET01002907.1:39661-53045 GCA_011038615.1 Limnodynastes dumerilii | reverse complement strand
GCTGGATCCAGACCTTGTTAAGTGCATGAACTTAGTTACTCAAGGGCTAAACCATTTTGATTTCAGGGGGAGCCAAGTTAATTGTATTCTTTGCATGCAGGGATATTTCTTTAAATTGCTAACTGCATACAGATACTGACCAGCTTTACTATAACACTGTTATTTAGACTTGGGATAGGAAACATCACCTCTCAACACTAATACTGTTTGCAAAAGATGAAATATGACTACCCTGAAATCAACATGGTTTAGCCCTTGAGTTGAATTTCATGCACTTAACAAGGTCTGTATCCAGCCCAATATACCATTAAATAATTGAAGGTTACTTTTATGCTAAATGTTTTATGCAATAAATAAGGATTTACATTTTTTTTTTATTTGCTGTGTTTACATTACATTATGACTAAAATACAACTAAGTAGTATAGTATGCACTTTTCTGTATTTTAATAGTGGTGCATATTAGTACTTTTTACTGAAGACTCATTTGTGCATGACACATTTTTGCATTGTCTAACCAGCAATGCTAACTATATACAAAGGATCGTGGCTTAAACATATCATAATGGGAGAGAAAAAATAGCCAAATTAGAACCAACTCTGATTAACGGTGTATTAATTATAACAAATGACATAAAAATAATAAACAGAAACCTAATTCTGGTTGATAACCACTAGATTAGATACACAAGAGTAAGCAGGGTGGAGAACCCTTAACATGACACAGCAAGAATGAATAGTGGGTGTAACTTGCCAAAAAGTACTATAAATCAGGGTTAGACTGAGCAGCACAACAGCCTTTTACTTGTTATTTAGAAGCCTGAGCAACTACTTACTCAAACAGTCAACATGGTTAACTGGACAGCTGAAGAGAAGGCAGTCATCAACAATACCTGGGCAAAGGTCAATGTTGCTAGTGATGGGGCTGAAGCCCTGACCAGGTAACTAGAACAAAGCGTGTTACCTAGTATTCTACCTCCAGTTTATTACCAAAATACTAGCATTGTAAAACTGTTGTATATTGCTTCATGAACATAGGGTTTGTTTTTTTCTAAACTAAATGTTTCAGAAGTCAATATGGTTGTTGACTATGTTAATAAGGTTGTTGCTTTTCTTTCTTAAATTTTAATAGGTTGCTGGTTGTGTATCCCTGGACCCAGAGATATTTCAGCTCCTTTGGGAACCTGAACAATGCCGCCGCTATTGCTGCAAATCCCAAGGTTCAGGCTCATGGCAAGAAGGTTCTGACTGCTGTTGGCAATGCCATCCAACACATTGATGACATCAAGCATTACTTGGCTCCCCTCAGCAAACAGCATGCCCTGGAGCTCCATGTTGATCCTGAAAACTTCAAAGTAAGTTCAGTTATGTGTTGTCTTTACTATATAGGATCAGCATATATAAGCCCATTCTTTCCATTAATAAATAAATTAATAACATAATTAATTAATTAATTACATTATATAGTGGCTTTCAGTTATTTTATGCTTCTGTCAAATTTTATTAAATATTTATGTCAAAAAAATTATATTTTAGAGTAAGTACTGACTGATTCGGTCTTATATGCTGATCTGTCTACTTATTGTTGGACAGTATATCTCCACATGTGCAAACACAACCTCCTAGTAACAATTATACCTTATTACAGAATCTGTAAATGCAATCATCGTAGAAATATAGCAATATTTTATTTCTATTTTTAATTTTATTTCTGTATTTACAGCGTTTTCTGGAAGTTCTGGTGGTTGTCTTGGCTGAAAAACTGGGAGCTGCCTTCACTCCTCAAGCCCAGGCTGTCTGGGAAAAATTCAATGCTGTTTTGGTGGCTGCTCTGAGCCATGGCTACCACTAAATTAATGCATTACCACTAATATTTAACATCATAACATCATGTGAGACTTTACAAATTACTGCTATGTTCAATGGCCAATAAAGTACTGAAAGCAAAATAGTTCTTGTTTTGTTAAGGGGCTGCATTCACTTAACATATATGAGATACAAATACATTTACAAGAATTTGCTGAACTTGCTCATACATAGTAATGTGGCAAGTGTCATATAAAAAATAATTAATAATAATTACCAGATCCAGACTTATATGTTTCATACGAGTTCTGAGAGTCTGAACGCAAATGTCTAGTGCACTCCCATGACATTTCCCTCTCAAGTAAGGAATTTAGGACACTTCTGTATCCATAACCCTATCAAATAGGTATATAAGGATAAGAGGCTAGCGACACTGGGACACTTCTGCAATGTTGGCAATATAACTAAATAAACCTATATAAAGTCCAATAGTGGTTCCTGAGATCTGTAAAAGTCTCTTCTCCATTCACTCAGTTGAACATATTGTGAATAAGATATTTATTAATACAATATTCAAAACAATATTAAGAACAATGAATAATGCAAAGGTGGCAGTGATCAAAGTCAATACCCCAATCTATCACCCGCATCATGAGGAGAACGTCCCGGGAAGCTTGTAGGTCACTCGATCATCAGGTGGGGCTCCGGTCTGAGGCTGATGACTTCACCGCTTTCTTTGCTAGGCGCTGGACTGACTAGTTTTGAGCAGTCCACCCTTTCTCCAAGATCTTTCAACTGTTTCCTAAGTCCTCCTTTTTATTCAAACTCGGCGGAAATCTATGGTTCCATGTTGGATATTGCCAACATCCAACCTGTCCCCTATTAAGTTGGCCTTAACGATACATTTACAATATACATTTATTTCCCACAGGAAGCCATGATAAATATTAAATATAATAATTATGGTGAGTTAAAATACATGATCAGGAAACTGTGAAACTGTCATAAAATACATGATTCATAGAAATACCATATGGAGGTAAAACAACATAGAGAGTAAAATCAAATGATACATAAGAAAAGTGTTACACAATCTAAAAACGGGAAATGGATAATCATAAACATCAATTGTGGAAAAGGTATATTCTGTAGACAAGGAGCATATATAAAAGTATAGAAGCATAAAAATAAAAATAAATACTGGTTAACCCAGTATTCGTTCCCCCACCTCAATCTATCAAAGGAGACTACCTTACCACTACGCTATCACCACATCATAAGTAAGGAGTCTATGGAGTTTTTTGTAAAGATAGCATATAAATCTATAAATAATATTATAAATATAATAATAAAAATACAATAAAATAAAATAAAAATACATGTAAAAACTGGTTAATCCGGAATATGATCACCCAACTATTTAATTAAAGAGATTACCTTACCATTACACAACCACTACACCCTTATTTGTAAGGTGTCTATGGAAGGTTATAGGGGGGAAACAAGATTATCTTACAAGTTCATTATGATAACAATATTATTTACCGCTTATCTTACAAGTTCATTATGATACTTGCTGTTTAATGTTGTTTAACAATAGATAATGATAAAATAGTGTAGAATAGAGTAAATATACATGTGCATAAAGCTAGCCATACAATAGGATGATTATTGGTCCCAGCAGGGGGTGAGCCGATAAACAGGAGGATTTCCCGCTAGAGAAATGTCCCATTATCAGCACCATATGCCTCCTCTGCTGGGACCGATAATCCTAGCAGAAGAGGGCAGGCGCCCTCTATTGCTGCTGCTGCTTTATATCTATGTGCAAAGCTTCTCTGACAGCTTTGCAGGTATACTTTAAAGCTGTCAGAGCACCATAGTACATAGATATACATCAGCGGCTATTGCAGGCAGTAATACAGAGAAGAATCAGCCGAAGCTGCACTTCACACAGTGCGGATTCGGCAAATCCCTGTCTGTACTACTTCTGCAATAGCCGCTGCTGTATATTTATGTACTAAGCTGCTCTGACAGCTGTAAAGTATACCTTTAATGCTGTCAGAGCAGCTTTGTACATAGATATAAAGCAGCAGCAGCTCTGAAAAATAGTTATCTATTCAGCTTACTGAAAGATCAAATAATCGTACCAGAGTGTTTTTGACGTTTCAAAAATTGATCTGTACCATACACTAGAACAATTATTTGCCCAATCACCTGATAATTAGGAGATCGGGCCAATAATCGCCTAGTGTATGGCCAGCTTAAGAGGTCTAAATACCTCAGACTGATAGACGACAGTCATCAGTCCGTATCAGTACTAAGAGATATTAGGCATCGGTGGTCCAGCTATCTTGATCCTAAAAATATCATGTAAAAAGGTGTATAGGGGAAACGAATGGCTGCCGTCAGCCCATATTCATCTCCTTATTAAAAGGACAGTGGGGGTAAATTCAGATATAACACTAAAAACTAATATCATCTAGTCAATATTGGGTCTTAGAAAAAGGGTCCTACTTCAATATTAGAAAGTGTTAAATAAGTGAGTGGGTGAAATCACAAATAAATGTATATATAAATGAGTAAAGGCCATAAAGTGCTATGTACTAGAGCGCTAAATCAGAGAGTGGGTGAACTCACAAATTTAATCCTAGTTAGATGAGGTGCCAAGTGAAATGTGGGAACTCCCATGCTATGGAAGGTGATGATACTAATAGGGATATATACATATACTGTAGCATGAAACGGCACTCTAATAACATCCACCACGAGGTGCACAACTGGCTGTAGTGCCAATGTGAAAAGACATCCAAATAGCGTAGAGAAACGAGCACTCTGCAGACTTTGTAAAGTAAATAAATGTTCTAAGTTTAATAGCCCATATTAAAAAGCCCAACGTTTCAGAGACCTTCTGTCTCAATCTTCAGGGACCAAAATCCCATGTACATAAACAAAACAAATAACGTCTATATATAGAAAAAGATGCTTATACACACCCGCCCAGAGAACCACTGGGTGGTCCGGAAAGCCGCCAACTCGCGTCCCATGGTGCATCCAGCATGACGTCAAGCACCATGACGAGTCCGTCACCATAGAAACCACTCATGCTGTCTCCCAGCAACGGCCCAATGTCCGGAAGGATACTCGTGCATTCCACACACAGAATACCCCAGAAAACAGCGGCTACCAGGGCCATCAACAGACACACCAACGGATATAACTGGGGGGGGGCAGAAAACAAATAAAATCAATATGTTAGATTAAAATAACCAGAAAAATAATCCTTCTAATACAATTGTAAGACATCTCATACATCTAATACAGTGACACATCGTGATAGTAATTCAGTGTCACTCAATATACGTTGCACATGTAGAACAAGATCTCAGCAATCATAAAAAACAATGTAGGGGAAGCACTTCGTTCAGACCCCTAGGGGAGACAGTGTCCAACAAGTGAATCCATTTGGACTCCAATTGAAGTAATGCCAATTCATGGTCACCACTCCGAGGTAAGGGAGGTAACCAATCGATAATCTTGCATTTGAGATCAGCCAGGTTATGGTGTAAGGCAATAAAATGTTTGGCTACGGGTTGAACCGAAGAGCCATTTTTAAGTCCAATCTGAATGGAGGACTGATGTGCATTCATTAGTTCTCTGAAAGTCCGCTTTGTTTTGTCTACGTAAGCAAGCCCACATGGGCATTTCAACAGGTAAATTACAAATTGAGAAGTACAGGTTATTGCATGTCTGATTTTAAACCTTTTCCCGCTCCAAGGATGTGTAAAGTAATTGCCTGACTCCATTTGTCCCGGTGGGCGTGTCAAAAAATTGTCCGGTTTGCTGTTCATTATAGAAATGTCAGTTTTAACAAGACAATTACGCAAATTACGTCCTCTTTTATAACACGGCATGACCCTAAGTTTTTATCAGTTTTTATAATGGGCCACAAAGCCTGTGTATCCTGGTTAATTAACGGACTCACCCGTGTAAATTGTTTAACCCAAGGTAACGTATTTTCAGCTTGTTTCCTGGTTTAAGGGCATAATAACTGAGACCGAGGGATGGCTAAAGCTTTCTGTTTAGCTTTTTCCAACAACTGTAATGGATATCCCCGAGCGAGGAATTTGTTCTGCAATCTGATCTAACTAAACGTCTCTAGTTAACTCATTACTATTGACCCGACACACTCTAAGATACTGGGAAAACGGTAATCCATTTTTTAAAGAGTGTGGATGATGACTTGAAAACAGCAGTAAATTATTTCTATCCAATATTTTTTCGAAGATGGATGTGTGTAGCTCACCCTCTTTACATGAAATGTTGACATCTAAATAGTTAACCATCAAAGTACTACAACTATATGTAAATTTGATGTGTTCATGTGATGAATTGATGTCATTCATCACTTGAGAAAATTCTGCCTCAGAGCCCCTCCCCAACACTAATAGGTCGTCAATATAACGAGTGTACAGAACCATTTTGTCTCTACTCCTCAGGTTATTTTATTAAAAATCTTGTTCTACCATGTACATATAGGCGTTTGTGAAAGACGGGGCCACTGTAGACCTCATTGCACATCCCGAAGTCTGCAGGAAGAATCCGTTATCAAACAAGAAGTACTTACAGACCAAAGTAAGTTCTAGAAGTTTCATGAACAGGTCCAAAGAAGGGCCTTTATATAAAGGATTATTCGAGAGTAATTGCCTAGTAGCTAGCAACCCATCCATGTGGGGAATGCTCGTGTATAAGCACACACATCGATCGTGCATAGGAGAAGCTCTTCTGGTAAAGGTTGCAAATCTTGGAGATTGCACAGTAAGTATACGCACCTTAGGTAAGATCTTAGCAGGTTACAGCCCACTGCATAAACAGTCACTCCCCTTGCAAACAGCGGTGGATCTTAAAGTTAGACCACCATTGACTAACTCTAACTCTGCGCTGTCATTTGAGATCTTAAGTGACGTAGTAGCGTTTATTTAAGATCCTAAATGTCAGCCCGCACCCACTTTCCCTCATTTCCCTGCCTCCCCCCGCCCATTTCCATGCAAATCCTTAAGATCTTAAACTTTCGAAGCACTTAAGATCTTAAGTGCTTGCGATCGATTCAAACTTACGCTCTTAGCGAATTTACGCTCCTAACCGCTACGTAGACGGCGTTGCACTATTACTACGCATGTGCAGTAATGCAAATTTTCTAAGATCCTAAATATACGCTCCTAAGTGCCGTGGAAATCGTATCTCTGAATCAGCCCCTAAGTGACTAGTATCTTTCAGGAAAGTGGGTAATGCTTGATTACACGGTTGCATGAAAGCAAACACAAGCTTTGAACTTTTATTTACTTTACAAAGTCTGCAGAGTGCCCGTTTCGCTACGCTATTTGGATGTCTTTTCACGTTGGAACTACAGCAAGTTGTACACATTGTGGTGAATGTTATTAGAGTGCCAATTCACTTCTTCTGACATCTTACCGTTTTTTTTGTTGCTGGGAATTTATACTCCTTTGGACAGTGACTTGTTGAATATATTAGTTGTTGATGTGGACAACAAAAAGTTTTCTGATATTTGTATAGACTTTTTTTTTAACTGCTTTGGAATAGACAGTTCTAAGCAGTGAATTATGACAGAAGATATTTCTCATGGACTCAGCCAAATGCACCTACCGATTGAGGAAACCCTAACATTTTCAGATGTGGAAGCAGACTCTATCTTGTTCAAGGATCATATGGACAGTGATGCTCATCCAACACCTAATTTGGAATTATATTTTGAGATCTTGAAATTGAAGAAAAAAGAAACTGAAAGCTATCTTCACCGTGTATCTCTCTCCGACTATTTTAGGGAGAAGAAAATCCCAAGAGGATTCCATATAAAAAAAAAATTCCAACCAGACTGAAGAATCTCATTTGTGCATGATACATTTTTGCATTGTCTAACCAGCAATGTTAACTATATACAAAGGATCATGGCTTAAACATATCATAATGGGAGAGAAAAATGTATTTGAAATTATCAGGATAATAATAAACCTGTCTCGGGCTGCAGTGTTAAACACCACACTTACCAGCTCCGGCCGGCCGCGGCTCTCCTCCGGCGGTCCCGCTGTCCAGCTCCGCAGAGACTGTCACTGACACAGTGACAATCTCCACTACTCACCACCTTGACTGGTGTCCCACATGGAGTTCTGGCGCCAAGCGCCGCGGAGCTCCGGACTATGGGTGCCGCCATCTTGTTTTGCCCATGTGACTCTGAACCACCAATGAATTCTTACCTGCTCCGGTCCTCCAGCCAATCAGTGCGCAGGGCGCACTATTTAAATGCTGTCCACCTTCTCATTGTTGCCAGTAGAACTTGCTCACCCAAGGTGCCTGGCTCTTCTGTGTTATCCTGTGTTCCTGACTCCAGTCCTGATCCAGCTTGCTTCTGACTCCAGTCCTGATCCAGCTTGCAACAAACCTTTTATTAACCCCACTTGTTTCCACTTTACTCCCACTCAGCAACTTATTACCTTGATACCCGAGACGGATTCACAAACTCCCGTAGCTGTGACAGTTTGTACTGGCCCGATGAATCCAACCAGGGAAAAACCCCAAGGGACATTGCCTGCCTTGGCAGACAGACTTGAGCACCAGGAAGCTACTATAGGACAGGTAGTTTTCTGTTTACATGTGTTAGCGAATCAAGCGGGTGCCTTTCAGCACGCAGTGCTGCACCAAAACCAAGCCTCATCAGTGGATCCTGCCTCTGGACCCAGTAGTCCAAGAATTCCTCTGTCTACCCTGACTAATTATGACGGTGATCCAAAGTTATGTCAGGGGTTCCTGAACTTATGTTTATTGCACTTTGAACTCCAGCCAGAGAACTTTCGTTCTGATAAAGTTAAAGTGGCATACATTATTTCACTACTCTCTGGTCAAGCTTTGAATTGGGTATTTCCGCTTCTCAAAAATAGTGACCCGCTCCTATCAAACCTGAAAGAATTCATAAAGACTTTTCAAATTATTTTTGAAACACCAGGCCGCTCCACTTTGGTTGCCACCGATATTCTTCGTCTCCGCCAGCGAGAATTAACAGTTGGACAATATGTTGTTCAGTTCTGGACACTTACTTTTGAGCTGACCTGGGATGAAGATGCCTTGATTTCTATTTTCTGGAACAGTCTTGCTGACCGCATCAAGGACATTTTAATTTCTTCTCAATTGCCTGCTTCTCTTAATGGTCTAAAATCACTGTTCAAGAACGTCAAAGAAGAGTAAAGGACAACTTGTGCTTCTATTGCGGAGAATCCGGTCATGTTTGTCTTCAATGTTTCAAACATCCGGGAAATGGCTGCTCCTAACCACCATGGAGGAGGTAAAGTTAGGAGTACCCTTACATATCTCCACATCAAGAGACTGTGCATTACCTGTCACTCTAGTTCTCAATTCTACAGAGACACCATTGACAGCTCTTCTCGACTCTGGAGCTGCTGAAAATTTTATTTGTAATCACATCATAGAAAAATTTGGAATTACCATTGAGAGGGTTCCTGTACCAACATATCTCACAGCTGTAGACGGCAGTCAAATCCCTGGAGGTACTATTATCCACTGAACTGTTCCTATTAAATTCCATACAGGAATTCTTCATGAAGAAACTATCCAGTTTCTAGTCCTTTCATCAGCCAGTTTTCCTATCATTTTGGGGTTACCTTAGCTTCAAACTCATAATCCTCACATAGATTAGTCTTCCTCCCAAATTGTTCGTTGGGGTCAGAACTGTTTCCAGAACTGTCTGACTCAGGTAGCTCCACAACATCATGTCAAATCTGTAGCTACTCCCGATGTTCCAATCTGATACCAAGAATTTCTTGATGTCTTCAGCAAACAATCAGCGGAAACTTTGCCACCTCACCGTCCCTGGGACTGTCCCATTGATCTTCTTTCTGGCTCTTCACCCCCTCGAGGTCGAACATATCCATTAATACTCTATGAGACTCAAGCTATGACGGAGTATATCCAAGACAACCTCGCTAGGGGTTTCATATGCCCTTCTTCATCTCCTGCTGGCACAGGTTTCTTTTTCGTAAAGAAGAAGGGAGTAGGACTTCGCCCTTGCATCGATTACCTGGGTCTAAATGCCATCACAGTTAAGAACCGGTATCCCCTGCCCCTGATCTCAGAAATGTTTGACCGCATAAAGGGTTCCACAGTATTTACCAAACTTGATTTAAGAGGAGCATACAATCTAATTAGAATCAGAAATGGTGAAGATTGGAAACGGCTTTCAACACAAGAGATGGCCATTACGAATACCTAGTGATGCCCTTTGGCCTTAGCAATGCCCCTGCCGTGTTCCAAGGATTTGTCAATGAGATATTTTGTGACCTTTTGAATATATCTGTAGTTGACTATTTGGCACGATATTCTGATTTCCTCCAGAGATCTGGCTAGCCACCGCGCCATGGTAAAAGAGGTACTGTCCCGTCTACGAAAAAACCATCTGTTCTGGTAACTGGAGAAATGTACTTTTGAGACAGACAGTGTCCCTTTCCTGGGTTTTATTCTCTCTGGCACTCAAATTAAGATGGACCCTGCTAAAGTGCAAGCTATTTTGGATTGGCCTCAACCTACCACCTTGAGAGGTATTCAAAGGTTCATAGGCTTTGCCAAATTCTACAGACGTTTTGTATGTGACTACTCAACCATCCTTGCTCCTATTACATCCCTGACCCGCAAGAGCTCCAACACTGCTAAATGGCCTGTAGAAAGCCAAGAGGCATTTCAGCGGTTAAAAGAGGCCTTTGTCACAGCTCCGGTACTTCGACAACCAGATATTTCTCTGACTTTTTTCCTCGAAGTGGACGCCTCCTCTGAGGGAACCAGGGCAGTCTTGTCACAGAAATTCACTGACGGCCAAATCCATCCCTGTAGCTACTTCTCCAGAAAGCTTCTTTCGGATGAAAAAAATTACGCCATGGTGAGAAAGAGCTTTTTGCCATGAAACTTGCACTGGAGGAGTGGTGGTACCTTCTCGAAGGGCCAGTTCATCCGGTCACAGTCTTCACCGACCACAAAAACCTTCTTTACTTCAAAACTGCCCAATGTATTAATCCATGCTAAGCCCGGTGGTCTCTGTTCTTCAGCTTCACTTCCACCCAGGAAGTAGGAATCGCAAGGCTGACGCCTTATCTAGGCTCTTTTTCCCAGAAGATTGTGGAGAAAAGGAAAACCACTTTATTCTGGACCCTGTCACAGTTGCTGCTACTCATTCTTTTCCTATGGGTAAGACTTTTGTGCCGTCCGTGCTCAGGAAAAAACTCTTGCATTGGGCTCATGCCTCAAAATTCTCAGGACATGTCTCAGGACATCACTAAGACCCTAACATTTGTATCCCGGGACTATTGGTGGCCATCTCTCCATGAAGATGTCAAGGCATATGTATCTGCTTGTTCACAATGTGCACAGCACAAGACTTCCCGGAAGGTACCTCTAGGTACTCTTCAACCTTTACCAGTACCTAAAGCTCCCTGGACCCATATCTATGGATTTTGTTACTGATTTACCTCTGTGTAAACAATACAATACTATTTGGGTGGTTCTCAAAAATGGCCCATTTTATACCACTCAAAGGGCTCCCGTCCGCATCAATTCTAGCCCAGCTATTCATCACGCACATTTTTCGTCTTCACGGATGTCCAGAAGAAATTGTATCAGATAGAGGGGTCCAGTTCACGGCTCGGTTCTGGTGAGCGCTCTGCAAAAGTCTTCAGATAAAGTTGAAGTTCTCCACCACCTACCACCCACAGACGAATGGACAAACTGAACGAGTCAATCAGGATCTTGAAACTTTCATCAGTTTGTTCATCTCTTTGTCTCAGGATGATTGGGTGTCCCTCCTACCTTGGGTGGAGTTTTCACACAACCATCATTATCATGAATCTTTGAAAGATACTCCATTTAAAGTAATATACGAATACCATCCAAGAGTTCCACCCTTTTCATTGCTTCCAGCTGCTTCCGTGCCTGCTTCTATTATCTCTTTAGAAAAATTTGAAGAAACTTGGAAGAAGGTGACAACTGCTCTCCTAAAAGCCTCCAACAGATACAAGATTCATGCTGATCGCAAGAGAAGTGCCATTCCTCCTCTCCATCCCGGGGATAGGGTATGGTTAGCCTCCAAAAATCTTCCTCTCAAGGTACACTCTATGAAATTCGCTCCTAGGTTCCTGGGTCCTTTCAGGATCAGTAAAGTCATCAATCCAGTGGCCCATAAACTTGATCTTCCTCCTCATCTTCGTATTCCTAATTCTTTTAATGTGTCCCTGCTCAAACCTCTTGTGATCAACAGGTTTTCAGCGCCCTTGAGGAAACCTTCTAGGATCTCGGGAGCTCAAGAAAATGAATTTGAAGTAAAGGAGAGTGTAGACTCTCGAATTTGCCATGGTCATTTGGAATACCTAGTAGATTGGGAGGCATTTGGTCCTGAGGAAAGAGCCTGGATCCGGGTCTCTGACATCAGCGCTCTCAGGTTAATCAAGAAATTCCTTGCCAAGTATCCTGCCAAGATTCTGGTTGGGTGTCTGGAGACCACCCGTAAAGGAGTGGGTACTGTTACGGGCTGCAGTGTTAAACACCGCACTTACCCGCTCCGGCCGGCAGCGGCTCTCCGCCGCCAGTCCCGCTGTCCAGCTTCACGGAGACTGTCACTGACACATCTTGACTCTACTACTCACCACCTTGACTCGCTGTCCTCTTTCTCCGGCGTCCCACGTGGAGTTCTGGCGCCAAGCGCCGCGGAGCTCTGGACTATGGGCGCCGCCATCTTGTTTTGCCCATGTGACTCCACCAATGAATGCTTACCTGCTCCGGTCCTCCAGCCAATCAGTGCGCAGGGCGCACTATTTAAACGCTGTCCACCTTCTCATCGTTGCCAGTACAACTTGCTCACCCAAGGTGCCTGGTTCTCCTATGTTATCTTGTGTTCCTGACTCAAGTCCTGATCCAGCTTGCTTCTGACTCCAGTCCTGAGCCAGTTTGCTTCTGGCTCCAGTCCTAATCCAGCTTGCTTCTGACTCAAGTCTTGATACAGTTTGCTTCTGACTCCAGTCCGGATCCAGATTGATAGTGTATTCCTGACCCTAATCCAGTTCTGGTGCATTCCTGATCCTGATCCAGTCCTCTGATCCCGTCCTTGTGCATTCCTGATCCTGATCCAGTCCTGGTGCATTTCTGATCCTGATCCAGTCCTGGTGCATTCCTGATCCTGATCCAGTCCTGGTGCATTCCTGATCCAGTCCTGGTGTATTCCTGATCCAGTCCTGGTGCATTCTTGATCCTGATCCAGTCCTGGTGCATTCCTGATCCTGATCCAGTCCTGGTATATTCCTGATCCTGATCCAGTCCTGGTGCATTTCTGATCTTGTCCTGGTGCAACTCATCATGCCAGTCCTGGCGCAACTCATCACGCCAGTCCCGCACAACTCATTACTCCAGTCCGGCGCACCTCATTACTCCAGTTCGGCACACCTCATCACGCCAGTCCAGCACAACTCATCACGCTAGTCCAGCGCAACCCAGTACGCCAATCCAGCACAGCCGGT
>WWET01002907.1:22970-39637 GCA_011038615.1 Limnodynastes dumerilii | reverse complement strand
TCAGCAATTAGCGTTGCCTGGACATTGTCCTACCTGACCCTCACCCCGGCATTACCTGGAACTACTTTACGGACTTCTATTACTTACTCTGTGAAGTTTACATTCCATACAACAACCTTTTATTAAACCCGCTTGTTTCCACTTTACTCCCGCTCAGCAACTTAATCCCTTGATACCCGAGACGGATTCACAAACTCCCGTAGCTGTGACAAAACCAAAATTATTCCTTACAAAATAAAAATACATTTTATAAAAAGCGTGCTCTAGAACACTGGTTCTAGATACCCTACATAGTTTAGAAAAACAGGCATTAACTGAAATAAAAGAAAAGAAAAGAAAAGAAAAATCAACAATGTAGGAGATGAGGAAAGTTCATAACACAAACTAAAATAAGGATCTTTCTACCACATACAATAAACCAGATATTTGTAGTTATCTATATTTGTTTATATAGCTAAAATAATTTTTCCTGCTTTTGAAATGTTTCCTCGTAATGGCGTTTCAATGAAGGAATTCATTTCAAAGACTAAATAAATTGTTAAAAATAATAAAATATATTCTGTTATGTATAGAGAATTTACAGTATTAGCGAACTTTCACAAAAAGAAAAAAAGCTGTGCAAAACCATGTTGCAATGTGAGTAAAGCAAAATAATTTAAATTCCTTTAAATGCAGGGATATACTTTGCTTTTGCACATAGAATTCATACGTTGCTTTATGTTTAATCTATGAATTAGAGTTGTTTTAGTAATTCTACTTTTGTTTTCACAGTTAAATTTGCCTTTCCTTGCAGTGTAACCTGGTTTCACTCAGGTCTATGCTTGCACCTGTTTTGCCTTAACTTTCAAAGTCTGGGTCAGCTCCAGACAATAAATAAAAAATAACAAAAACATAATTCTGGTTGATACCCACTAGATTAGATACACAAGAGTAAGCAGGGTGGAGAACCCTTAACATGATACAGCAAGAATGAATAGTGGGTGTAACTTGCCAAAATTTACTATAAATCAGGGTTAGACTGAGCAGCACAACAGCCTTTTACTTGTTATTTAGAAGCCTGAGCAACTACTTACTCAAACAGTCAACATGGTCAACTGGACAGCTGAAGAGAAGGCAGTCATCAACAATACCTGGGCAAAGGTCAATGTTGCCAGTGATGGGGCTGAAGCCCTGACCAGGTAACTAGAACAAAGCGTATTACCTAGTATTCTACCTCCAGTTTATTATCAAAATACTAGCATTGTAAAACTGTTGTAAATTGCTTCATGAACATAGGGTTTGTTTTTTTCTAAACTAAATGTTTCAGAAGTCAATATGGTTGTTGACTATGTTAATAAGGTTGTTGCTTTTCTTTCTTAAATTTTAATAGGTTGCTGGTTGTGTATCCCTGGACCCAGAGATATTTCAGCTCCTTTGGGAACCTGAACAATGCCGCCGCTATTGCTGCAAATCCCAAGGTTCAGGCTCATGGCAAGAAGGTTCTGACTGCTGTTGGCAATGCCATCCAACACATTGATGACATCAAGCATTACTTGGCTCCCCTCAGCAAACAGCATGCCCTGGAGCTCCATGTTGATCCTGAAAACTTCAAAGTAAGTTCAGTTATGTGTTGTCTTTACTATATAGGATCAGCATATATAAGCCCATTCTTTCCATTAATAAATAAATTAATAACGTAATAAATTAATGAATTACATTATAGTGGCTTTCAGTTATTTTATGCTTCTGTCAAATTTTATTAAATATTTATGTCAAAAAAATTATATTTTAGAGTAAGTACTGACTGATTCGGTCTTATGTGCTGATCTGTCTACTTATTGTTGGACAGTATATCTCCACATGTGCAAACACAACCTCCTAGTAACAATTATACCTTATTGCAGAATGTGTAAATGCTATCATCGTAGAAATATAGCAATGAGTGTGTGCGTGTTTTTTACTTAAAAAATATATCATTTAATTGTTTCATTAGTGTTTATGTGTAACAAATTACAGATAAACACGACATAAAAGAAGAAATGTATAACTTAAAAAACAAATGCTTTTTAAAAATTGTTATTGTATAGCCTGTTAGCACAGACATAGAACTCTGAATTACAGGTATTAATTTTCACAGCAATACGACTACATTTTCTACTCAAAAATCAGAATATATCAGCCAAATATATTTTATCTACTGGCCTATTTAAACCAATGGGGCAGATCCAGACCCCCACACACATACGTGCGAGGGTCTGTAGGTACAATCGCGTAGTGGGAAGTTACTTACGCTAAGGGAACATCTGCCGCAGGTATATGTTGCCTGACAGTGAATTTACGCAAATGGCTTGCATAAATTCACCGTGGAAGTAGGTCTGGATATACCCCATTATCTTTTAAAAATGTGTATCTTGTCTTTATTCACAGCTACTTTATATGTGACTAGAGACATTTTACACATTTAGTACACTGCATGTACTGTATCATCCCTACAGAAGAAAGCCTGTTATAATACCTTGAGGATTTTGCATTTTATGTACATAATATACAGAGTTTAGTGATAATGGGCCTGATCCAGACCTACGCTGGCTGGCGTTAAGACGCTAGCCAGCAGCGTAAGATCGGCTTAAAAGCCGATCTGCGCATGCGCCGGGCAGATGTTGCCCGGCGTAGCTGCAGCAATGCCCGATTGTTGATCGGGCGTCCGTAGCAGCGCCGTAGTAGGTTAGTGTAGGTGGGCGGAGGGAATTAGTTTAATGAGGGAGGGAGGGGTTGGCGGTCAAACGCTCCTGTGCGAGCGTATTTCCCTTGCTTAGGCCGGCTGAAGTTAGGGTAGCCTTCAGCAGGCGTAAGGGAGGGAAAAAACGCTCGCACAGGGGGAGTGTCGGGGAGAATGAACACCGATACGCTGTGCTTTACTAAGCACAGCGCATCGGCGTAGTTCTGGATCAGGCCCAATGGGCTGGATCCAGACCTTGTTAAGTGCATGAACTTAGTTACTCAAGGGCTAAACCATTTTGATTTCAGGGGGAGCCAAGTTAATTGTATTCTTTGCATGCAGGGATATTTCTTTAAATTGCTAACTGCATACAGATACTGACCAGCTTTACTATAACACTGTTATTTAGACTTGGGATAGGAAACATCACCTCTCAACACTAATACTGTTTGCAAAAGATGAAATATGACTACCCTGAAATCAACATGGTTTAGCCCTTGAGTTGAATTTCATGCACTTAACAAGGTCTGTATCCAGCCCAATATACCATTAAATAATTGAAGGTTACTTTTATGCTAAATGTTTTATGCAATAAATAAGGATTTACATTTTTTTTTTATTTGCTGTGTTTACATTACATTATGACTAAAATACAACTAAGTAGTATAGTATGCACTTTTCTGTATTTTAATAGTGGTGCATATTAGTACTTTTTACTGAAGACTCATTTGTGCATGACACATTTTTGCATTGTCTAACCAGCAATGCTAACTATATACAAAGGATCGTGGCTTAAACATATCATAATGGGAGAGAAAAAATAGCCAAATTAGAACCAACTCTGATTAACGGTGTATTAATTATAACAAATGACATAAAAATAATAAACAGAAACCTAATTCTGGTTGATAACCACTAGATTAGATATACAAGAGTAAGCAGGGTGGAGAACCCTTAACATGACACAGCAAGAATGAATAGTGGGTGTAACTTGCCAAAAAGTACTATAAATCAGGGTTAGACTGAGAAGCACAACAGCCTTTTACTTGTTATTTAGAAGCCTGAGCAACTACTTACTCAAACAGTCAACATGGTTAACTGGACAGCTGAAGAGAAGGCAGTCATCAACAATACCTGGGCAAAGGTCAATGTTGCTAGTGATGGGGCTGAAGCCCTGACCAGGTAACTAGAACAAAGCGTGTTACCTAGTATTCTACCTCCAGTTTATTACCAAAATACTAGCATTGTAAAACTGTTGTATATTGCTTCATGAACATAGAGTTTGTTTTTTTCTAAACTAAATGTTTCAGAAGTCAATATGGTTGTTGACTATGTTAATAAGGTTGTTGCTTTTCTTTCTTAAATTTTAACAGGTTGCTGGTTGTGTATCCCTGGACCCAGAGATATTTCAGTTCCTTTGGGAACCTGAACAATGCCACCGCTATTGCTGCAAATCCCAAGGTTCAGGCTCATGGCAAGAAGGTTCTGACTGCTGTTGGCAATGCCATCCAACACATTGATGACATCAAGCATTACTTGGCTCCCCTCAGCAAACAGCATGCCCTGGAGCTCCATGTTGATCCTGAAAACTTCAAAGTAAGTTCAGTTATGTGTTGTCTTTACTATATAGGATCAGCATATATAAGCCCATTCTTTCCATTAATAAATAAATTAATAACGTAATAAATTAATGAATTACATTATAGTGGCTTTCAGTTATTTTATGCTTCTGTCAAATTTTATTAAATATTTATGTCAAAAAAATTATATTTTAGAGTAAGTACTGACTGATTCGGTCTTATATGCTGATCTGTCTACTTATTGTTGGACAGTATATCTCCACATGTGCAAACACAACCTCCTAGTAACAATTATACCTTATTGCAGAATGTGTAAATGCTATCATCGTAGAAATATAGCAATATTTAATTTCTATTTTTAATTTTATTTCTGTATTTACAGCGTCTTCTAGAAGTTCTAGTGATTGTCTTGGCTGAAAAACTGGGAGCTGCCTACACTCCTCAAGCCCAGGCTGTCTGGGAAAATTCAATGCTGTTTTGGTGGCTGCTTTGAGCCATGGCTACCACTAAATGAATGCATTAGCACTAATACTTAACATAATAACATCATGTGAGACTTTACAAATTACTGCCATGTTCAATGGTCAATGAAGTACTGAAAGCAAAATAGTTCTTGTTTTGTTATGAGGCTGCATTCACTTAACATATATGAGATACAGAGCAGTGAATTTTATTTTTGGGTACATATTTCACCTTTTTATACTAATTAATTAAAAGTTATATTTTATATATTTTTTCTTCTTTACATCTCTTACATCCATCACTGGAATAAATTTATGTCAGCCAGTATTTTACATTAACCACATTTTTCTTATTATTAGTGTGCTTTAAATTGGTCCAACTTTGTTTCTTTTTCTACTTAACTATGTATCAGGACCAATGCGGCAGAACCCCTCGTCTTTATGCCTAAATAGCTTAGTTTTGTTAGGTGTGATATTATAATTGCTCTACTTAGTGATATTTATTATAGTTGATTCAACAATTAAATATTTTACATCTAACTAATGTTAATTACTAATTTACAATCAAATATTTCACACCTAACTAATGTTAATTACTATTTTACAATTTACAGAGGGCTTGGTAGATATCACCTGCAGCATGAGGAGAGTGAGTCCTATCGATGGAAGAAGGTCCCAGGAAGCTTGTAGGTCACTTGATCGTCAGCTGGGGCTCCAGTCTGAGGCTGAGTACATCACCGCTGTCTTTGCTAGGCGCTGGGCTGACGCGTTTCGGGTGGTCTGCCCTTTCTCAAAGGTCTATCAGCTGTCTCCTAAGTCCTCCTTTTTATTCAAAATTGGCGGAAATCTATGGTTCCCTATTGGATATTGCCAACATCCAACCTGTCCCCTATTAATTTACTAAGAATAACTCTGATCTTAACTGGAGACCTGTTCCCACATCACCTCTTTCCCCTACTAGTTCTTCTATCTTCTCCTAATTTTCTCTAACTTCCATCTCCCCCCTCTCTCACTTCTCCCCCTACAAATTACTAAATTACCCAATAATAAATAATTTCAGGTACTTGTTATGACATGGGGCTAATCCCCCCCTAGTGCTGTAAGAGAAATAACCACACTCTAACACAATCCATTGATGCCAACTCTTTATTTATATTTAACTCACATCTATAGCTAATCTCTAAAGAGCTCTGACATCCTCTGTACTGCATACAATGTTCACCTGTATACCTGACCACTGTCTTTTTTATTGTCTGTTATATTTAATTGGAAAATAAAATAAAGAATAAAATATAATAATAATTTGAGTGAGTTAATCTAAAAATGGGAAATGGATAATCATAAACATCAATTGTGGAAAAGGTACATTCTGAAGACGAGGAGCAGTATATAAAAGTATAGGAGTATAAAATAAAAAATAAACATAAATACTGGTTAACCCAGGATTCAATCCCCCACCTCAATCTATCAAAGGAGACTACCTTACCACTACACTATCACCACACCTTCATAAATAAGGAGTCTATGGAGTTTTATGTAAAGATAAGGGAGCACATACATCTATAAATAAAAATAAAATAAAAATACATGTAAAAACTGGTTAACCCGGAATATGATCCCCCAACTATTTAATTAAAGAGATTACCTTACCACTACACTACACCTAATTTGTAAGAAGTCTATTGAAGGTTATAGGGGGGAAAACAATATTATCTTACAAGTTCATTATGATAACAATATTACTTACCGCTTATCTTACAAGTTCATTATGATACTTGCTGTTTAATGTTGTATAACAATAGATAATGATAAAATAGAGTAGAAGAGAGTAAATATACATGTGCATAAAGCTAGCCATACACTAGGATGATTATCGGTCCCAGCAGGGGGTGAGCCGATAAACAGGACCATTTCCCACTAGGGAAATGTCCCATTATTGGCACCATACATACTTGCTGTTTAATGTTGTTTAACAATAGATAATGATAAAATAGAGTAGAATAGAGTAATTATACATGTGCATAAGAGGTCTAAATACCTCAGACTGATAGACGACAGTCGTCAATCCGTATCAGTACTAAGAGATATTAGACATCGGTGGTCCAACTATCTTGACCCTAAATATATCATATAAAAAGGTGTATAGGGGAAAAGAACGGCTACCGTCAGCCCATATTCATCTCCTTATTGAAAGGACATTGGGGGTGAATTCAGATACAACACTAAAAACTAGTATCATCTAATCAATATTGGGTCTGAGAAAAAGGGTCCTACGTGAATATTAGAAAGTGTTAAATAAGTGAGTGGGTGAACTCACAAATAAACGTATATATAAATGAGTAAAGGCCATAAAGTGCTATGTACTAGAGTGCTAAATCAGTGAGTGGGTGAACTCATATTTAATTCAGTTTAATCATAGGTAGATGAGGTGCCAAGTGGAATGTGGGAACTTCCATGCTATGGAAGGTGATGATAATTATAAGGATATATACTGTAGCAAGAAACGGCACTCTAACCACGAGATTAAAAGAACCAGAAAAATAATCCTTTTAATACAATTGTAAGACATCTCATATATCTAACACAGTGACATATCGTGATGCTAATCCTGTGTCACTCAATACATGTTGAACATATAGAATGAGACTTCAGCAATTATAAAAAACAATGTAGGGGAAGCAATTAATTCAGACCCCTAGGGGAGACAGTGTCCAACAAGTGAATCCATTTGGACTCCAATTGAAGTAATGCCAATTCACGGTCACCACCTCGAGGTAAGGGAGGTAACCAATCGATAATCTTGCATTTGAGATCAGACAGGTTATGGTGTAAGGCAATAAAATGTTTGGCTACGGGTTGATCCGAAGAGACATTTTTAAGTCCAATCTGAATGGAGGACCGATGTGCATTCATTCGTTCTCTGAAAGTCCACTTTGTTTTGCCCATGTAAGCAAGCCCACATGGGCATTTCAACAGGTAAATTACAAATTGAGAAGTACAGGTTATTGCATGTCTGATTTTAAACCTTTTACCACTCCAAGGAATTGCCCGACTCCATTTGATGACAAGTGGCACATTGTAAACATTTGTAACACCCCAGTGGGCGTGTAAAAAAAATTGTCCGGTTTGCTGTTCATCATAAAAATGTCCATTTTAACAGGACAATCACGCAAATTGTGTTCTCTTTTATAACACGACATGACCCTAAGTTTCTGAGGGGCAGAAAGAGAATTATCAATCATTTTTATAATGGGCCACAAAGCCCATGTAGCCTGGTTAATTAACGGACTCGCCCGTGAAAATTGTGTAACCCAAGGTAACGTATTTTTAGCTTGTTTCCTGGTTTGAGGACGTAATAACTGAGACCGAGGGATGGCTAAAGCTTTGTGTTTAGCTTTTTCCAACAACTGTAATGGATATCCCTGAGCGAGGAATTTGTTCTGCATCTGATCTAACTAAACGTCTCTAGTTAACTCGTTACTATTGACCCGACACACTCTAAGATATTAGGAAAACGGTAATCCATTTTTTAAAGAGTGTGGATGATGACTGGAAAACAGCAGTAAATTATTTCTATCCGATGTTTTTCGAAGATGGATGTGTGTAGCTCACCCTCTTTACATGAAATGTTGACATCTAAATAGTTAACCATCAAAGTACTACAACTATATATAAATTTGATGTGTTAATGTGACAAATTGATGTCATTCATCACTTGAGAAAATTCTGCCTCATGGAGGATGGACATTATAAGGGGCAGACTTGGTGGCTGGACATTACAAGGGGCAAACATGGAGGTTGAACATTATAAGCATACCCTTCAACATGACCCATTCCATTAGGTACAAAATAATATGCTTCTGAGTTTCCAACTGTCAGTTACTATGGTAACCACCTTTTTTGAAGAGACAAATAGTTTTTTTTAAAATATCAATTAAGTCATTTCACGGGGTGAGTGACAGTTGATAGCTCAGGGGTATATTGTACCTAATGGAATGGGTCATGTTGGAGGGTCTATATAAGGGGCAGACATGGAGGCTGGATATTACAATGGGTAGACATGGAGACTGGACATTATAAGGGGCAGACATGGAGACTGACCATAGTAAGGGGCAGACATGGAGGCTGGACTTTATAAGAGGCAGACAAGGAGGCTGAACAAATAATCAAGGGGCAGACATGGAAGCTGAACAAATAATATAGAGGCAGACATGGAGGCTAGACATAACAATAAAGGGCAGACATGGAGGCTGGACATAATAATAAGGAAAAGATATGGAGGCCACACAAGTAATAAAGAGGCAGATGGAGGCTGGACATAATATTAAGTGGCAGACATGGAGGCTGTACAAATAAACAGATATATGGAGGCTGGACATAATAATAATGAGGGGCAGACATGTAGGTAGGACAAATAAAGAGGCAGATATGGAGGCTGGACATATAATAAGGACCAGACATATGGAAGACAGGCCTAATAATAGGCAGACAAATGGATGGCTGAATAAAAGGGGCAGGTACTAGACCCGCTGGTCTGGCCGATGAATGACACACCCACTTTCCCAGACATGCCCACTGAGTGGTACAATATACTTCCCCTCTACCAGGCTGCAAAATTTTGTCCCTCTTTAGAATTTTCAAATGTTGGGAGGTATGCCATAATGACATGGATATCTCAGTGTCTCTGTGCGTATAACATATATCATGAAGCACATGACCAAGTCAGACAATCACAGATCTATTTAAGAAGAGTTTCTGACACGAAGGAGGTGTATAATGTGGAAGATCTTGAGAGTGGAAGTAGATGGTTGTATTACAATATTAAAATAGTAGTAATATCCACTGGGTAAGTTCCTGCTGTTCAGAAACCTTCCTGGGTACTTACAATATTTAGCTTCTTTTTCATAAAAAAAACTGTAGGTTATCTACTGTGAAATTAGGATTTGCACATGGCTCTGAGGAGGGAGAGGAAAAGGGGTGAGTGCAGTCTGTGCTTATCCAGGTTAGGAGTACCATGTTGATATGCAAGGGATGCAAGCTGCATGCATGCATGCAGAATTAATTGATATGTGCTGTTTTGTAGCTAAATTCTAAATTAACATTTGAAATGAACACTGCACTGTATTTGTATTCTATAACTAAATCTGTTTTTCCCTTCATGCAAAAATGATATATTACTTTGCATCCGATACATTACAAAATATCCTTTTTATCGATCTAGCTCAATCAGTCCCACTATGTCTGCCCCTCAATCCTGTCAGTAGTAAAACTTGGTTCTTACCATTTTAAATATACTATTAATCAATAATAATTTTAGAAATGGACTATGGTTGTTCAACCGGGTTATTGACATGTGATTTTCAATGATTTCCCATATCTAATTTAAAAAAAGCCTTAAGTACAGCTATGACCTGAGAAATTCTTAAGCCGGTCCCTTTCACACTGTGTTACTTCCCGTGTCTGCCCCAGCAATCAACTGTCAATCATGCAAAGTAATTTAAAGGGGAACTAACTTTATGTTCACAATGATTGTCAATAGTGGGAGGCCATTTTCATGGCATCGCATACCATGATGGCTGATGAGGTACTATCGCAGGGTTGCCGACTCTCCCGGAATGTCCGGGAGACTCCCGAAATTCAGGCAGTTTTCCTAGTATCCCAGGAGAGTCTGCAAATCTCCCGCAGAGGGCTTGAGGTCTGTGGTTTCATTAAAACCACAGTTTCAAGTCCTGCCCCCTGTCTGGCAACACTAGTATCCTAGTGTTGCTAGGGGCAGGGAGGGACTTGTGTAATCAAGCCCCACCCCCTCACTAGTAATCTAAAAGGGGGTAATTAGTAGTCAGGAGGTGGGGTAAGCATCCTTTTATATGAAATGTGACTGTTACTTATGATGTTTATTGCAAATCAATGCCAAATATATTTTAACTTCAGTTTCACAGATGTGTTCATTGGTTTACCTGGACGCTCTTATGACGTTGGTCAATTTCAACACCTACCACCTTGCTGAGGATAATCAAGGCGGATACTTGTTCCCTAGAGAGGTAAATATATACATTTTTGTTTGTTTGTTTGTTTGTTTTTTAAGATGCTTTCTTTTGTCCAGTAGTCAGTTAAAATGGCACAAAGGGCTGGATCCAGATTTAAGAAAGTGCTTGAAATTAGTTACTCCTGGGCTAAACCATGTTGATTGCAGGGGGAGTCAAGTTAATTGTAAGGCTGAGTATTACTGGTTTTCGGTAGTTTTTCTCCTCTCTACTGCTTTTTCCCCCTTTTTGTATTGCTTACTGTGTCCTCCGATCTCCGCTCGTGACATGTCCAGGCCAGCAAGCAAAGGCCCGTCCATGCCAGGTTCCGTGAGGGCGCAGGAACCTCAAGGAGTTGAAGTGGGTTTGCCTCGGCCGGCTCCCACAATGCAGGCGGCAGCAGGAGTGTTGGAGACTCACAGCGGGCAGAGCGTTGCCTCAGGTGAGCCTCCGGTTACAGGTCACGGCAGAGAGTGGAGAAGGGCGGTAGGGGGACAGGGCCAAGAAGCTGTTAAGCGGTCCAGACCCTCCCGCCCTGGGAGTCGATCAGGGGGGATGTCTGCAGCTGGCTCCCCAGAGGTGGTTATCATACACCTCGAGGGTAATGATTTAACTAACGGTTCCACATGGGATCTGGAATGTTCATTTAAGGCAAACATTGCCAGTTTAGTTTCCAAATTTCTGGGGATGCATGTTGCTTGGTCTTATATGATTCCTAGGTTACAGTGGTGTGGGGCTAGAGACGTAAAAAGAATTGACCGGAAGAGAAAGAAACTTCATTTCTCTATGGCAAAATTTCTCTCTGGCCTAGGTGGATTTAGTATACCCCACCTTGGTATTAGACATACTTGTGGCCATTTTTATAGGGGTGCCTGTGTACACCTGGTGGAGGAAGGGAACAAAGGGCTGGATCCAGACTTAAGTAAGTTCTTTAAATTAGTTACTCCTGGGCTAAACCATGTTGATTGCAGTATTAGAGTTGAGAGGTGATGTTACTTATCCCAACAGTGTGATAGTAAAGCTGGTCAGTATCTATTTGCAGTAAGCAATTCAAAGATATATCCCTGAATGCAAAGGATACAATTACCTTGACTCCCCCTGCAATCAACATGGTTTAGCCCAGGAGTAACTAATTTCATGCACTTACTTAAGTCTGGATCCAGCTCACGGTGTGTATTGATGAGTTGGTTGGGGCCTTGAATCAATTTGAGGTGGTGGGTGTTGGTACTTGAGGATACCTTCGCTGTGGCGGTAGGAGTGGGGGGTCAGCAGGTTACTTTTGGCGTTAAGTGTGATAATAGTTTGCTGCAAACGGTCTCGAGGTACCCAGGAGTGATGCGTGGACACAATTCCCTAGCGGTTGGGTCCCTAGGGTTGCATTCTCAAGCACAAAAATCTGATTTGTGAAAAAGGGACATCTGAAAGTTCCTTTTCAGATGTCCCTTTTTCACATAATTACCACTTTATACTTTTTTTGGGAATGGGTGAGTATGCCATTCAGCATATTTCACCCATTCTCCTTCGGAAAAAACGATATCCCTCTGCCGCAGCTATCGCAGGACCAAGGGACAGGTAATTAAACTCTCTGTGCAGGATAGGAAGGGTTAGGGTCAAGCTACAGGGGAGGGAGGGTTAGGGTCAGGCTGCGGGAGATGGAGGATTAGGGTCAGGATGCAGGGGAGGGAGAGTTAGGGTCAGGCTGCCAGTAAGGGAGGGTTAGGGTAGTGAGAGGGGAGGGTTAGGGTTAGAATTAGGGAAAGGAGTGGGGGGACTATTTTTAATAACTTTTTGGAGCACTGAAATGCAATCGAAATCCCAGCCAGTTCGAAACTGGCTGGGAGGAAATGGCCCTATCGAAATAGGGCCGTTCTAACTGGAGACCAACACCTGGGTCCATATGTTTGCCAACTTCCAGGTGCTGGGGTGAGCTTGATGATTGAGTTGTTGTTGGATGGGATCGCTTTTCCGTGAACACCATTGTATTAGCTTGTAGGGTTAAGGTTAAGATAAGTGTTAAGTTAGGCGCTGAACCCCCCTATCTGCTAATTGGGCCACCTTTCACTGCTGAATGATTCTAGCACTACACATTCATTGAATAAAACAATTTACTCGGCCCAACATATTAATTACTTTTAAATAAAACCATGTTCCTTTTAAACCCAGCTATTGTGTCTGTGTCTTCATTTCTGTAATGTTATGTTTGGCTGGGTGGTGCCTGAGTGGGGCCTGTGCTGTTTGCCATTTATACCTTTAATAAAAAAAATTGTTGTTTTTAAAGGCATTTCCTGTCATGTTGTTTTAAAGTTACTTATTGTTTTGTATGGGAAATGTTCCATATATTTATTTATTATAAACTGTAGTAGATGCGGATATGCATTTATTCGCACCAAACTTAAAGTTCACTCCCACGCAGCCTCCCCTTTTTTTTTTTTACTGTCCTAGGGATTCCCCAACTTCACATTTACTGCCCTAGGGATTCCCCAACTTCACATGCATATTTTTATTCTTAAGAAGGAAAATATGTATGGACTTCTCCCTATCCCACCCTCCCTGGCTCCTTTGCATTCCCCCTCCCCCCACCCACTCTAAAAACTCCCAGACAGTGCAGTCTTTATAGTAATGTGTTCTTGTTGGTATTGTTACATGTAAAAAGACTTTTTAATTGCTTTGCAGAAGTCAAAGGCTGTGAATGGTGTGGAGATCCCAGCACAGATCATCGGGATGCTGCCTACCCTTTGCATCGATGGTTGATGAAGGGCTACACCCAGCACCATCATCCTTCTTTGGAACAAGTGCGCTTTACCTATACCCTCAGCTTAGCTCGGATGATTGTGAAAAATGACTTTAATCATTTAAAAGGACGATAGAGGCATTTGTTAAAATGCACAGACAATGGCCCAGATCCAGAAATATGCTTGTGTGCGAATTTACATGTGGGCGTGCCAATTTTATGCGTGGCAAAACTACGTCTAAAATATGCAATGTAGGCAGCGGGTTTTCATTTAAAGTGTACAGTATGGGCGTGCTTAGCTGCGTAAGTCCATGTTGCCCATCCGTACGTGTGCGGACGACAGCGGTTACGCGGTCGAAAGTGAAGGTAGGGTTTGGATAGCGGAATTTGGACAAAATACGTACATTCAAGGGGTGTGCCAAGGGGAGTGTATAGGTACGCACGCGTAAATACGCTACACTAGTAAACAGATTGCAAGCCGAGTTCTGGATCTACCCCAATGACACTATGCTTGTGCCTCATGTGGTTGCTGCTTGCTGTGATTTGCATAATATTCCATCTGATCCAGACACAAGCCGGGGGGAAGCGTACCAATATCTGTGCGAAATACATCCAAACCACCATCGCCGAAAACCTTTATTTTTTAAGTTAATTTATTAATAAACATTTTTTGTCATCCAAAATATGTTTATTTTGTATAACAGGTGTAACAGAGACAGCATATCTCCACATGAAAGTAATGTGGAGTGTGACAGAGACAGCATGTCTCCACATGGGAGTAATGTGGAGAATCCTGACCAGGTTTTAAAGCTGCATCAGGGAGACGGGTGTTGTCAGGCTTAGGCTAATCAACAGCACCTGTGCTCTGCTCATATAAGTGTTTCAAAGACAGAAGGTCAGGACTCTTTATGGTGGAATAGCTGCCCAAGGGTTGGGGTATGATAGGGACCACTGGAACACCTAAAATGTCGTGTGAACTATGCTGTGACACTTGTATGCAGCACTACAAGAACAACTTGCTGTTGGTGATGTTGCTAACCTGTTATGCTGTCTGCCTGCTAGAAAACAAAAGAACTTGACTTTATTTCCTCCATGTGATGTGCTCCTTTATCACACAGAGTATTTTGGAATGTGCATAATTTGCACAACGGGATATTATTACCTGATAACACAGTTTCCTTGACTCCTCCATGGCAGCCATTAACATTGGGTTAATCCCTTGCACCAATCAGAGCAAGGACAGGAAAAATCAAGCACTGGTAGCATATATAAGACCCTCCCCTTCCTTCCACCTGTGTCTTCCACTTCCACATAGCTAAATTAGGAAATAGAGAAAACAGAAAAAGAAAAATAATACGTGGTGGGAATATACGCTGCCATGGAGGAAACTGTATTATCAGGTAATAATCTTCCGTTTCTTTATCCTCCTCCATGGCAGCCATCAACATTGGGTCATACCAAAGCAGTATAGCCCAAACAAGGGGAGGGAAATACATGACAGAAGGCCATATTATATCAACCTTACAAATTTTTTTATTTTACTGCACTTAAAACTCTTCTCCCGAATCTTGCAACCTCTGCAGCCACAAGATTTAGTCTGTAGTGTTTAGAGAAGGTGTGCACGGAGGACCATCCTGCCGCTTTACATAGTTCTTCCAGAGAGTCTGACTCTCTTTCTGCCAAGGAGGCTCCCATCGCTCAAGTAGAGTGAGCTTTAATACCTGATATCTTTAAGCCTGTAAGCTTCTACGATACAGGATTTTATCTACCTCGCCAGTGTCGCTTTCGAGGTTGCTGCCCCCATGTTTTTACCTTCTGGCAAACAAAACAGCTGTTTGAAATTTCTCAACTGAAAGTACACTTTAAGTGCCCTGACTAAGTCTAGGCAATAAAACTTGGCTTCAGTTCAGGGACGGACTGGGACTAAAAATCAGCCCTGGCATTTGAAGAACACAGGCCCACCTGCTGAGGGGTTTGTTCGCAATATTGTTACACGTAGTTTGGGAGACACATTGTATTATTATTATTATTATTATTATTATTAATAACGCTTATTTATATTGTGCCACAAATCGTCTGCAGCACTTTACAGAGAACATCAGGCATTCACATCAGTCCCTGTCCCTTTTGGAGCTACATATTAAGGTCCCTAACACATACAAACATACTTATACACACACGCACACACACACACACGCTCAGACTAGGGTTAATTTAGTCTACAGACAATTAACCTGCCAGCTTTTTTTGGGCGTGTGGGAGGTATACAGATAATAACAGTATTGTTGTTATTTTCTGTATACTTCTCTGTTTTAAACTAATTCTGTGTGAGACTAAATCAAACCAAATAAATAAAAAAGGAAAACAAAAAGGAAAAACTGCATGTTATCAATAGGTTTATTTTAATCAACTGTATTTTATAAAGATTTAAACTAGCAACAAACCTCACCCCAATGATATCATTATCAAACAGTAATAGGTAAAGGTAAAGAAATAGCACTTACCTTTTGCTGGGTCACAGTGCTGACTCCTCCCAGCAAGGCTGGCATTCTGCACTGGGGAGGAATGGCATGTCGGGGTGGGTGTACTACTGTGGAGGTGCAGTCTTGCTGTCAGAGGCAGATACGGTCACTTACCTCTTTCCTACTTCTCACTTTTCTTCCTTTTTCTTCTTCCTTTTCCTCCTTCCTCTCCCTTCCTTCCTTCAGAAGTCTGGCAAAGGAGACAAAATTGTGACCGATATCCCTATATATATATATACACACACACAAATATGTGTAAGTATTGTGTGCACAGCTCTGCTAAAAAGTGTGTGTGTGTATTGTGTGCACAGCTCTGCTAAAAAGTGTGTGTGCGTGTGTATTGTGTGCACAACTCTGCTAAAAAGTAAGTGTGTGTGTGTATAGCTATGATAAAAAAAGTGTGTGTCTGTGTATTGTGTGCAAAGCTCTGCTAAAAAGTAAGTGTGTGTGTGTGTGTGTGTGTTATACATGCATGCATGCATGCATGCATGGTGTGTGATATTATGCATGCATGGTGTGTGATATTATGAATGCATAGTGTGTGCTATTATGCATGGTGTGTGATATTATGCCTGCATGGTGTGTATGTGATATTATGAATGCATGGTGTGTGTGATATTATGCATGGTGTGTGTGTGATATTATGCATGCA
>WWET01002907.1:0-22520 GCA_011038615.1 Limnodynastes dumerilii | reverse complement strand
GGACTTCGGTAGTTCTGGATTTGGCCCTATATGTGCGTGTGTGTGTGTATATATAGTGATGTGTGTGTGTGTATATATAGTGATGTGTGTGTGTGTGTGTGTGTGTATATATAGATTGTGATGTGTGTGTATATAGATTGTGATGTGTGTGTATATAGATTGTGAGCGAGAGGGGATTTTCAGCAGTGATTTCACACCAGCTCCATGTATTATGGTGCAACTGACCTCAGCCAGTTTTACTTAGCAAAGAAAATAAACAAAAATGCAAAACAAACACCTTGCCTGTCCAGCACTAACTAAACACAAGTCACACCTGACTAGTCCTTTACAAACAAATAGCACTTTGCAGCACCAGCGGTCACAGAGGATACATGTTCTCTCACATGCACCGATTGTGCAGTCCTTCCCTGGATAGTCAGTCCCTCCTTAGCATAGCTGGCCTTTTATCCTGGCTAACAGGTGTCAGCCCTAATTAGTCTGGCAGCAGCCAGGCAGCCCAAAAGACCCGGACTGGGCCTAATGGATGGTGGACCCTCCCACTCTTCCTACCATCCACCCCAGGGACCCAAATCCAGCTTTTCCTAAAGCTGGTAGCTTGTTGGGAAGTGTTTCCCAACACATACACATTCTCCCTGGGGCTTACCAAACACAGCCCAATAACCTGGGAGAAATATACCTCCCTTCATATACCAAACCAGTGACTCTGTCACTATATATATATACATACATACACACACATGTGTTGACTCTTTTCTTTTTTTTATATATATATATATATATTATATATCTGGATGTTTCTATATAGATACATAGTGTGTGTGTGTGGGTGTGAACATAGTGTGTATATGTATATATAAAGAAAATACAGTTGTCTCACACGTGGGTCTGCGGATCGCAGAGTCAAGCCAACAGGGATGGTGTGTATACCTCAGGTATGGACGGGCTTTGTAGAATCCTCTATGGTCAGCCTGTATATTTTTTTTCTTTTTCTTCTCAGGTGCATTTGCGAGATTTTTTTCTTTTGTATATTTTTTTTCTAGATAGATCGATAGATAGATAGATAGATAGATAGATAGATAGATAGATAGCCAGTCCGACCCTGCTTCAGTTTCATTCTTAGGATCTGGAAACAAAGAGGGAAGTACAATTTCCTGATTAATGTGAAACCTTGACAAAACTGAGGGAGAAAGTAAGTAAGTTTGTTCTCAGTACCACTCTGTTTTGGAAAAACTTTGTAGAGGGCTCTTCTACCCATAGAGCTTGTAATTTCTGAAAAAATTCTCCTGGCTAAAGTAATTGCCACTAGAAAAACTACTTTCAATGAAAGAAGTTTAAAGGAAATTTCCTGCAAAGGCTCAAACGGGCATTCTGTTAAAGTTTGGAGAATCAGGTTTAAGTCCCATTTAGACACTGGACATTTAAATGAAGGTCTGACTGTAACAGCAGCTTGCACAAAGCTCTTGATATACCTATCAGAAGCCAGATCCCTATCTAGCATAGCACTTAATGCAGAAATTTGTACCTCAATAAAACTAGCCACTAACTTTTTATCTAATCCCTGCTGAAGAAATTCAAGAATATCACCTATGGAGAGAAATCTTCTTAGCTGGACACCAAGGGGTATATTTACAAAAGGTCATTTTTTTTTACCAACGATTTCAATTTGTTGGATCTTGCCGTGATTTACAGGCAATTTGCAGCGTGAATTCACCAAATTCACTAAGCTGCGAATTGTCTGCGATTTTTTTAAACACCCGCGAGATGCGTCGATTTTGCAAGGGGTAAATCCTTGAAAAATTTGCCATAGCTTGCTGTGTAGAAGCAGTGTCAAGTACAGAAGAGGCAGAGGAGCAGAACAGAACACCGGGGGTGCCACTTCTATCAACCAGAGGACAGTCTCCAAGCAACTGGAGAAGATTCAACTCATCAAGCAACTCTTCCCAAGAATGATGACAGCAAACGGTGAATGACAAAAAAATTTATTCTTTTTCTACACCACACAGTACATTCAGATACATTTAGTATAGGACATGGTGGCCACCGGAGGTAAGTGCACACATTAGGGGGAATTATTAGTCAGGAAAAATGTTTATTTTACATACACACTTATAGCAATGTATAACTGTATGTTTTGTACAGACTGTATTTTTTTTCAGCAGAGCATGGCTAAGGCTTTCAAGCATGCTGTGCTTAGATTTTACACACAGAAAAACACATGTCAAATAGTTTGACATGTGTTTTTCAGGCTCAGCGTGAGACACTTTCATTGAAAGCGCCCAACACAGCATGTGAGGTGGTTTTCATTGATTTAGACAAATCGCCTTTAGTGAATCTAGTGAGCTGTATTTTTTCAATGCCAAACATCTAGACGAATTTTGTCCCACGATGTTGGGCGAGTAGAATTTGCTAAAGGCAAATCTACAAACTCACGGGAGTTGAGGTGAATTGGCCAAAATCGCCTTTAGTAAATATACCCCCAAGACACAAAAGTTTCCATATTCTATAATATGTTTTTGAAGTAGAAGCTTTACGCGGCTTTAATAAAGTAGTTATTACTCGAGATGAAAACCCCTGATGTTTCAGATAGGACCTTTCAACAGCCATGCTGTCAGTTTTAAAGTTTGTGGGGAAGGATGAAACATCTTCCCTTGCCTCAGCAGGTTGTGTACGACTGGTAACTTCCAAGGTCTGTCTATTGCAAGGTGCTTCACAAGCAGAAACCAGGCTCAACACGGCCAATATGGTACAATGGCTATTACTGTTATTTCTTCCATTGAAATTTCTCTTCAATACCTGCAGAATCACTGGAACATGAGGGAACACATAAGCCAAACTTACTTCCCATGGGGCTGTAAGCGCTTCCGTGGCTTGGGCTCCCGGTTCCTTGTACCTGGAAATGAACCGATTTACTTTTGTATTGTGCCTTGTGGCCATTAGGTCCATTTGTGAATTCCCCCATTTTAAAGTAATCTGATGAAATATTAATGGATTCAGCTCCTATTCGCACAGGTCTACCTTCTCCCTGCTGAGGAAAATCTGCGGTTAAATTGTCACTTCCTGCTATGTAGACTGCTGACAGGCTGAGGACTGTCTGTTCTGCCCAGTCTAGAAGTAATCTGGACTCTTTCATCAGGGTTTTGCTTTTCGAGCCCACTTGATGATTCACATATGCCACTACCGACTTGTCTGATTGTATGAAAAGGTGTTTGCCTTCATAAGATCTTGAAAATATAGGCATGCATATATGACTGCTTTCAATTCCAAAATATTTGATGGTGCTTTTCTCTGGGCAGATGTTCCCATCTATCCTGGATCCAGTGCCCTTCACACACTGCTCCTCAACCCGTAGGGATTGCCGTCTGTAGGGAGTATAATGGGCAGGTACTGTTTGAGAAATCTTCCTGTGGTCAAATTGTTTTGGTTTGACCATCATCATAAGTCCTTTCAGGCTTCTGGCAACAGATGAATTATTCGTTCTTGGTTCTTTGTCCCAATAACTTAGAAAGCAGTTCTGAAAATTGTACATGTGAAACTGAGCCCAAGAGAGAGCTTTGATAGTCGGTGACATTAGGCCTAAGACTCTCATGCAGCTTTCTGCCGTGACCCAGACTTCTTAGGTGTCTGATATATGAGGAAATATTTTCTACGCTCTCCTGAAGAAGAAAGACCTATCCTATATGAGTGTCTATCTGTACACCTAGATATTTTAGAGTCTGTGATGGACAAAGTTGGCTTTTTTTGAGTGTTTATTATCCAGCCATGTGCTTACAGAAATGAAATGACACGGTGAGTATGTTGTAGCGCTGTCTTCCTTGAATGTTCAGAGAACAAGATGTCATCCATGTATGGCCAGACAAATATTCCCTTAGAACTAACATGAGGTGCTAGTACCTTTGTAAAGGTCTTTGGAGAGTTCGACAGTCCGAAGGGAAGGGCCGCAAACTGGTAGTGTTGTCAGAAAATGGCAAACCTCAGGAACTTATAGTGACTGGAAAATATAGGCACATGCAGGTAAGCATCTTTTTGTAGGGAAGCTAGGATCGATCTTAAAGACTCCATCTTGAATTTCCTTATGAACAAATGTTGATTTAATTCTCTCAAATCTAGTATAGTGCAAAAACCCCCAGTTTTTTCCTCACAATAAAAAAATGAGAATAGCACCCTTGGAATCTTTGTCCTACCGGAACTCTGACTATGACCTGTTGAATTAACAGATCTGAAATACTCTGCTTGAGGGCTACTACTTCCTCTTGAAGTAAAGGAGAAGGGGAAGAGTGAAAAAATTGTATACGACCACTGTGAAAAAACTCTAAGACATAACCATACTGAATGATATTCAGTACCCACCTGTCTGAGATTGATGTTTCCCATTGATGAAAACATTTTGTAATCTGCCTCTGACCTTGATGTTATTGGTCAGGCAGATAGTTTTGGCATCATTGAGAGAAACCTTGGGGAGGCCTCCCTTCTCTGTTCCTCTGGGCATGAAAATTTGATCTAGATATGCCGGATTGAAACTTCCTAAGGCAGGCCCGGCCTGGGCAATACAGGCGGCTTTCCATGAATTCTTGTTGAGGTAGTCTGAAGCCAAAACACCCTTCTGGCACAGGGTGGCTGCCACTGCTTTAGCTGTTAATTTCACTGAGTCCAAAGAAGCTTCACATAAGAATTTGATCGCCATCTGTATTTCCTGAGCTATCTTTACTAACTCACCCCATTTTATTCCATCTGTAATACTCTTCTCTAAAGCTGGCCATACACTACAACGATTATCGGTCCCAGCAGGGGGTGGGCCGATAAACGGGACGATTTCCCGCAAGGGAAATGTCCTGTTATCGGCACCATACACCTCCTTTGCTGGGACCGATAATCCTAGCAGAAGAGGGGAGGGGGGAGGCAGCGCTCTCTATGGCTCTATTGCAAGGATAGGGAGCCATTCAGCTTGCTGATTGGCTCCCATAAAATATCGGGCGCTACCTCCCGATTTAAATTAAACCTGCTGAAAGATCAAATAATCGCACCAGAGCGTTTCTGGTGCTTTTATTTGACATTTCAAAAATTTATCTGTACCATACACTAGAGCGATTATTTGCCCGATCACCCAATAATTGGGAAATCGGGCCGATAATCATCTAGTGTATGGCCAGCTTAAGTCATTACTCCACGACCTAATGACTCTAGAAGTGACTGCAGAGGCAATAGCTGGCCTAAAATCAGCTCCTGATATACAATGCAGTTTTTTTAGGCTAACCTCCATCCGCCGATCCATAGTATCTCTGAAAGAGTTTGCGTCTTCCAAAGGTAGAGTGGTTTTTTCTCAAAATTCTTGAAACTGCCACATCTACCCTGGGTGGTTCATCCCACTTGTGAGAATCTTCAGTGTTAAAAGGATACATGTGGTTGAACATACTGAAAGAGACATCTTTTATTGGGGTGTTTCCATTCTTCCATTATTAAATCTTTAATAACCTTGGACACCTATTGGTTTTTCTCCTGTTTTGTTTCTTGCAAATCAGGAACTTTGTATATACGTGTTAGTAAGTTATCCACTAAATCATGGCTGAAGGGCAGATCTTCCCTAGACGCCACAGACTAAAATGTGTTATGGTAACCCGGGTTCACCTTGGCAGAGTACCGGGGTGACCGAACAGAGAGAGAGAAAAGGGTGAGCAATTCGCAAGGGGGGTAGAGCCTGATGTCGGACAGAGTGTTCGCTAGAGCCCCTGGTGGTGGGGATAGACTGAAGTTGGTAGGAATCCATCAGGTTACGGCCCAAGAGAGATTACCCGGGAGAAGAGCAGAAGAACTAGTAGGAGTAAAAAGCTAAGAAAGATAGAATATAGTAGTGGGGAATAGGCCGGTCAGAAGAAACTGCACTGCGACAAACTAAATGAAAAATACCGAAAGGACACAGAGGACTAGATGGGGCTGACGGAACGAACTCTACAAACCAGGGCAGTCACTCACTCAATCAAACAGCGAGAACCCCCTAAGGGGTTAACAGAAACAGGCAGCCAGGAACGGATAGGTAAATACAAAAATGGATTGGACAATAAGGAGAGAGAGAGGGACTGAGAGACACTGAGGTATTAAGCCAAGGAACTGGGTAGAACTGAACTGGGGCACTCAATATCACAAGAAAAGATCAGAGCCCAAGGCAAGAGAGAAATAGCAACAGAACTGGCACAGAAACGCAGGGAGACTATAACCAGCACCTGCTGTAAGTGCTGGAGGCTATTTAAATGAGAGCTGGCCAATCAGAGGTTGCAGAGAGCGCACCAACAGAAGGCACAGGTGTTGCATGTGGTAAACAGGACGCCTCCAGACTTGGCCCGACAGAGAAAGCAAAAGAGCGTCTGCGTTGCCCTGGCACGTCAGGCGCATAGTGGCGGAAGCCTGCAGAGAGCCGGAGACAGCGCGTCTGAGTGGAGGAACGGAAGCCAGGACCGGAAAGGAGATGTAAGGTAAGCAGGGAGGCGCTGCAGAGTTAAGTAAAGGAGAGGGGAGCCGGAGGCTCGCGGTAAGCACTCGACGCTGTCGGTGCTGGCTGACAAAATGAATCTACGGAGTCTTGTGATATGTACCTTCCTTCCTCCTCCTCTGAATCCTGTGATTTGTCAGAAAGCATAAATCTAAATCTTTTAAGAGACAATTTAGATAAGTCATCTTTAGTAACGAACGTATCTGATAAGGCTGTCTTCATAAGATGGATGAATTCAGACATCTTTTGTGAGGGTTGCTGTTGTTGCTTAAGAACACAGATGGGACAGATCCTTGTTACAGTACTGTAGGAAACCGAACGGACCTGATAGTGTGGAGGCTGAAGATGACACTGGCAAGTAGAGTAGATGCAGATCCAACTCAGGCGTGAAGCTTGTGATCGTAGCAAGTGAAGCTGGCCGAGCCGCGCAGAGTCTAGAAGGACCGTATTCTTCACTAGAGCCTCGGAGGGTGAGGATAGTCTGGTACTGCCGGTTTACCCTCAGGTCGCGGCCTCAGTGGCAACACCTGGAAGAGAGAGAAAGAGAAATAGATGGGTGAAAAGGGGAAAAGACAGGCCAGCAGAGCCTGGCCTGTAACAGACTACAAAAACAATGAACAACGACAATAAGACAGAGGAAAAATGGGACACACAAGACTAACTGACTAACTAGGACAATCACTCACACAAACACCCACACAGTCACACGAGCTACCCCTAAGGGCTACAGATACTAACGCACAGGAGAAGCAGGGAATAAAACAATGGGCAGAAACAGTAAGGATGAAGAGAGCTGGATACAGAACACAAGGGCAGCTGGCAAAGGTACTAGGCAGGATAACTGGGGGCAATCAGGAATCAGAACAATAAGTGCAATGAAGCAGGGACAAACAAAGGCAGGCACAGATACTGGGGAACAGAGTCTATAACCGGCACCATGCAGAGGAACTAGGGATCTTTTTTTTTTTTTTTAAATAAAGTTTTTATTAGTACACAGAGTTGCTCTTGACATAAATAACATAACATGTGGAGAATACATGAAATGCATGAACCATATATATCATTGTACAGTAGAAATTGCTGGAGCACTGATGCACAGTAATGAAAGGAATCATATCAATACAATTACTTATAAATTACACTATGAGACAGTATGATACAGTTTCCTGAGAAGAGAGCCACACACTGCACCTTGTTATTTTACATCAATCCAGTTCCAGTGGGGGATCATTTGCCACTTGTCTAAGAAGGTACCATGAAGCATGCAGAAGGGAGTCATGCAGTTTGAGCCTAGTAGACCTTGGTAAAGTTTGCATATATGCCTCCCACACCCCACCTCCACTCTCCTCTCCCTCTCCAGCAAAGCGTCAATCCACTCCATTCTAAACAACTTATAAAGTTTTTCCTTAAATAGAGGGAAGGGAGGTATCGCAGGACTAACCCAGGTTTGTAGTATTGTCTAAGTACAGCACTTAGAATTAGTGAAAGTTTTCTAGAGTGTCTATCAACTCTTTGTGCCGCCGGCAGTATCCCAAAGAGGGCCTACTCCACCGTGAAAGGGAGAAAAGTCAACAGGTAAGTCTCAGTATACCGTTTAATCTGCAGCCAAAAGTGTCTCACTAGTGGCATTCCCAAAAACAATTAATTAAACTAGCTTCAGGGGTTGCGCATCTTTGACAGACATGTGGTAGAGACGGAGAGGAGAGTAATAAACATGGTGAAACAACTTCAGAAACATTTCCAAATACTGCGAGGACGCCAACATTTTCCTTGAGTAATTCAAAGCTTTGAGCAAATCATCACACGTAAGGGAGGGGAGTCCATCTATTCATACCCGCTTCCATTGACTCATATGTAATAGGGTTGTTTAACAGCCTATAGAGTGAAGATATAGCCTTCCGAAAGGTTAATGGATTCTGTAAGGATGTGACGAGTGCGTTTTTCTTATCCGCCGCCGATAAGAGGCGAAATAGGGAGCTAGCGTAATGCTGGGCTTGCAGGTAGGCTAGTTGGTGACCTCGCAAAAAGGGAAACTTCACCAGTGCTTCTGAAAACAAGTAAGGTCCACCAGTAGCATGATTCAGTAGCTGAGTTAGTCTAGTGCAGTCTCTTCTGTAACTGCTATTCCCCTTTACCTGCTATTTCTTGTCCCATTCCCGCTTGGTCCCATTTCCTTTCCCGGGTATCCTCTAAGGTCTGTATCCAGGAGAAGTCTCATCAGCGCCAGTCTATCCCCACCATTAGGGGCTCTAGTGAAGTCTCCAGACTGGGCACTTACTGGTGAGTTACCCGATTCATCTTTTGTCTATTGTTTTGTCTATTGTTTTGTGTTTGCATTACTCACTCCTGTCGGATTGCTCTACCCGCTCAATCGTAATAGTCGTAGCAGGGGGTCCAGAGCCAAATTAAACAAAAGCGGAGAAAGCGGACAGCCTTGCCGCGTACCCCGTTCCATAGTAATCAAGGGTCCTCTGGAGCCATTAACAAGTAATGAAGTCTGTGGATTGGTGTAGAGATATGCAATAAACTTTAGAAAACGCGGGTCAAAATTTCTATATGCCAGGACTGCCATCAAGTGGGGCCACGCCACAGTGTCAAATGCCCGAGTAGTGTCTAAACTAAGTAATATGTTGTTAGTGCCCCTGTCAGGATAGGAAGCCAAGGAAGCAGCAATAGCAGCTCTAATGGCTTTAACTGACTGTCTCCCTTGAACGAAACCCAACTGATGTTCAGTTAATAAATCAGGTAGGAGCATTTGGAGTCTGTTAGCCATTATTTTGCTCAACAGTTTGTAATCCACATTAATGAGGGATATGGGTCTGTATGAGCTAACATCCTGATGGTCTCTACCTGGTTTCGGGATGAGGGTTGTGAGAGCAGAATTAAATGTTGGATACTGGGGGTGGTTGTCCATGATGGAGTTGAACAGTTCCAGTAATGTGGGAATTAATTCTGGCTGGAGCAATTTGTAATACTCCCCTGACAAACCGTCAGGCCCTGGGCTTTTATGAAGATGTAGGGAAGAGATGGCCCAGTTAATTTCGTCAGTCGTGATTTTGGCAGTCAATATGGCATTTTGGTCAGGTGTGAGCGGGGGTAGGTCCGCTGATTGCAGGAGACCTTGTTGACGTGTACTGTCATGGGGATGCGCTTTATATAGGTCTTTGTAATATGCTGTAAAATGCGCTTGAATGTCTACAGTGCTCGTGAGGAGGAGGGAGGTCTCCCTGTGTCGTACCGCAGTAATGTATCACTTTTTGGTCCAAGGCCTGGACACGGTAGCCAGGAGCCTGCCCGTTTTGTTGCCCCATTTAAAATACCTATGGCGCGTCGTATCCATCCTTGACCTAGCCTGGGTTGTCAGGAAAGCCTCTACTAGTCGTCGCGCTTGTATGTAGGTCGCAAAGGATTCGTCAGTGGGGTTAGCAGTATACGTGTCAAAAGCATCAGTCATGTCAGTTCGTAAAGCTATATATTGAGCCTGAGCTTTGCGCCTCTGTTGCGCCACGTACTGTAGCATGTGACCGCGCATGACCGCTTTCGACGCCTCCTACAGTAGAACTGGGTCATCACTATGTTGTATGTTGTCGTCGATGTAGTTACCCCAGTGACCCACTAAGTACGATTTGAAGTCCTCCGAGCAATACATGTGCGCCGGGAATAGCCAAAAGCAGTCCCGATGGGGGAGAGTAGCGGACTGTAGCCTAAGAGATACCGGGGCATGGTCAGAGACCATTATTTCACCAATATTGGTGCTGGCCACCTGCTGGACCAGCTGATTCGCCACCAGCAGGTAGTCAATGCGTGAGCAAGAGTGGTGAACCTGCGAGTGAAAAGTATAGGTCCTATCCGTCGGGTTAAATAAACGCCAGGGGTCACTAAGTTGAAGAGCGGACTGGAGGAGGGAGAAGCTGCGGCTTAAAACATGAGAGGGTCTAAGTAAGGCTGGGGACTTATCCATGCAGGGGTCTGCCACTATGTTCAGATCACCGCCCACGATCAGAGAATAATAATGTCTGGTGGCGAGCATTTGCGTGATATGTTGGTAGAAATCATACTGATTAGAATTTGGCCCATACAGATTTAATAAGGTGTATTTGACATTCCATATCTCCACATCAAGCAAAATAAACCTACCCTCAGGGTCCCGAGCTAAACCTACCCTCCGGGTCTCGAGCCTCACCCAAAATGTTAACTTGGAGATCCCTATTAAACAGAATGGCCACTCCCCTTGACTTGCTACGGAAAGAGGCCGCATGGCAACCCTGCAGCCAGCCAGCTCTCAGAGAGGAGTCATCACCCTCCCTCCAATGCGTCTCCTGTATGAAGACGATGTCAGGATTAAGCCTCCGAAGATGTCGTAGCACTTTGTACCTCTTAACTGTTGAGTTCAATCCACCACATTCCAGAAGACCAGGTTAAGCAAAGGGGGCGATTGGCTATGTTGTGAAAAAAATAAATAGAGTATGACTCCAGCGCTGATATGTGTGTGTATATCTGAGTAAATCAACAACAATAAAATAACATTAAATAAATAAATAAATAGCAATTATGATCCAAATTGATACATAACGGCATATAGTGACCCCATAAAGAAAAGTCCTTCAGTCTAAATGGGTGTTAGAATCCAGTAAGCAAGAATCTCCACTTCTTAGGACTCAGTACATATGGAAGAAATAAAAGAAATACAGAGAACGTGTATAAATAATTAGTCAATTAATGCTAGATGGGAATAACACCAGGAAAGATTATGTCAATAAATCTTTACTTCAAAATATAATTAAAATAAAACAATCCTGGGTAAACATAAATATATAAAAATACTAAAACACACCAATGACAACAACAATAAAAACTACATCAAAGTCCAAAGGAAAGCCCCTACCCCAGTCTCAGATGGAAACGGAGACAGTATGCAAGCTGCTACTGATGACAGGAGGGACGTCTCCCTGCTGGCGGTAAACGCTGCTTACTCGGATCGATAGTCCAGGAGCCGGGGGATACCTGAGGCACTTCAAGGCAATGTGTCTGTTCCGGATTCAGTTTGACATGTTTCGGGCGGCAGCCCTTTCTCAAAAACGATCCGGACATGTGGAACTCAGGTTTCAAATAGTCTGTTTGGCTGATGTCATTACTTGCTCCTCCTCTTATTGGGCGGTATCAAATAATTAACCCTATATGCCGCTATGTATACAGAGTGGTCAGCGATGTACAATAAATTACAGATATGTAGCAGATTGATTATTTATTTAATTGGTTATTGTATTGAACATATAATCTTCACCAATTCCAACAATTGAACAAGTCATGTAACATTGTAACAGGTAGGTGGAAATCACCCGGAGACAGAAAGAAAAATATAGATTCCATACTACATCAAAAGAGAGTCTCTATATGCCAGAGACTGTCCTTTCTATTGTTCCCCCCCAAGAAAAACTAGTGCTCCTTGTCATCAGTACTCACTCTGAAACACTCAATAGCTGGAGCAAAGCAAATCGCCTTATAGAGCAAGCAGGGGGACTAAACAATCGCTTATGGCGGGTTACGCGGTAGTAGGAATTCTCTAGCTTTTGCGGGGTCTGTAAAGAAGTGGACCGTGCCATTGTCTACCACTCTCAGTTTGGCAGGGTACAGGAGAGCAAAGCGTTGATTACGCGCTATTAAATCTTGGCATACTGCAGAGAAAGCTTTGCGCTTTTGGGTAACCTCAACAGAGTAATCCTGAAAAATCAAGATATTATTGCCATCTACTGTTAAGGTTCGAGCTTGCCTATAGGCTCGCAGCATATTCTCCTTATCCCTAAAGTCAAGGAATTTAGCGATGGAAGGCCTGGGACGATTTTGTGGGCCCTGCCTCTTCGCCCCCATCCTATGTGCCCTCTCAATTTGGAGCTCATTCTCAGAATCATAGATGCCCAGGGGTTCTGGAATGTGTTTGGTAATAAAATTTAACAGGTTAGACCCGTTCATGCTTTCTGGGATTCCAATAAAGCATAGATTATTACGCCTATTTCTGTTTTCAAGATTATCTATTTTAGACGACAATTCTGTAATTTTTTGCTCCTGGGCAGCAGTGAGGGCCTGCAAAGACATCACAGTATCCTCTGTGTCACTGGTCCGTTGTTCAAGAGAAGCCATGCGATTAGAGTTTGCCTCAATTTTGGTCAGCGCTGCATCTAGACGAGTTTGAAAATCATCAAACTTCTTGTCTATATGAGGCATGAGGATGTTAGCTATCTCTCTCGCTGTGGCCTCAACCGAACTACCTTGAGCCTGAGAGGTAGATGGGGGGGTGTTGGAGTCACGCCCTTCGTCTAACAATGGCGGAGAGGCAGGGGCTGTTTTGGATTGTGATGCTCTATTGCTTCCCATTCTGGCGGTTTGGGATGGAGAAGGCTGAGCTGAGGGCGCCTGCCTATCCAGGAATTTGTCCATTACCAGACTCACAGGCAATAGGTAGAAATGCGCGTGACAGGGGTTATGGAGGGAGCGGCAGCAATGACAGTATATCAAAGAGAACGCTTAACCCCTAAAACAGAGTAACCTATCTCCACATTTTAAATACACAAGAAAGGCACTGGAAAGAAAATATTAAGGTTGGATACAGGCGTTATTATACAGCACCGGGATTTGTACCATAAATTAGTATCAAAGATAGATAAGAAAGGGGATTAAGGCAGGAGGGGTGAGTAAACGGAGTGAAAAGAAGCCCCCACCCTAGAAAATTATGAGCGATCAAACCGTTAAGTAAACAGACACTAAAGTAGTCAGGATAAGTATGCACCAGAAAGCACAATATAACAATACAGATAGTACATACATACAGTAGGTTGCGGCAGTTGTTAATGGCCCCTGGTTGGGCACCAGAGATAACCACTAAGGGGGGTTAGAGCAGGAGAGGCAAGCAAATGAGGGGAGAGATTGGTTTCACCCCTGAAAAGTGTTAGCAGACAGGCAGTATCATGATCATATTAAGTAGGCCTCAATAAAACACAGTTAACAGTACAGGTAGTCCCTGTGTATAACAATGTACAAAAATTGGCAATACCCCTTGGTCGGGTAACGAGTTCTGAAGGGGTAAACAGGGGTAAACTTTAAGGGAGCTAGCCCCCTACAATGCACACACAAAAACAGAAAATATAGAAAGGAGTTGGAGAGGACAAGGTCCTTTATACGGCTGCAAGAACGTGACACCACCAGGAGTCACTCTCTAAGCAAAGGGCAGCTGTGGTACTGCAGTGAGGGTCCAGCTGAAGAAGAGGGTATTCCCCAAACAATATTTATTGTCAGTCAATTATGTCACCTCACAAGTATCCTCCGTAGGTTAGGTGGGAAAAGTGTGGTGGAAGGGGCGTAGCAATATCAAAATAACTGGTCCCTTGGAAAAGCCAGGAGGGGGGCAAGTACACAATAAGCAGAGGGGTCCCCCCGGTCTCTGCCGTAGATGACAGTTATCCCCTCTGGTACCGTAAGGTATGAAGATGATCCAGGAGGCACAGGATCCCAGGAACCAGCAGCGTCGGCAGCAGTGCGGGTACACGGAGTATGGCAGGTCCAGCCAGAGGCAGTCCTCTCCCCTCAAGATGGCGGCCAAGCAGATTATATAGGCACCGCCACAAACAGAGCCTTCCCGGTGACCCACACACGTCAAGTCCATACACCAAAGACCCTAGGCACGACCAAGCTGGATACTAAGTAAGTGTTTGTCCAGCAGGGGCTTCCCCAACTTCTTTCTGCACCACTCAATCAGTAAGGCACAGGGACCGCAAAATGGCACCACTCCTCCGTTCCTGCTATCAGACTCCCGCACCTCCAATCTTCGTCCCTCCACACCAACTCTCCAGGCAATGAGGGGGTATTAAGAAGCAGATCAGGCAGCGGACACCGATGGCAGCCGATTCTCACCTCGCACCCACGTGTACAGAGGTCTCTCCGCGGAGTACCACAGCCGCAGCTAAGATGGCCGGCGATCCCGCGTGAAGCAGGCCTCAAACTTCAGAGGCAGACTCCGGGGTCAGATGCGAGCTCCCGGTGGCACTGAGACGCTGGATCACAGCTCCAGCACTTCAGCCGCCTGCCCCAGGTATTAGAATAGAAGGATCCCTCGGATGCCGTGTAATTACCCGTGGAAGAAAGAGCAACGCCGGGAGCCGAGTTAAAATGCGGCCACCATGATGCGCCGCCCACCGGAAGTCAGGAACTAGGGATCTTAAATAGAGGCTGCTAGTCCCTAATAGGCTAGCAGCCATCATGCATCCAATATAATCTTTATCCTGGCTTGGGGGAAGTGACTGCAGTGCATACCGCATAGACGCGCATCTGCCCGGAGCTCCGGCGGCAAGACCACATGTTCTTCGTTTACATTCAGTGTCAGTGTGTCGGCAGGAGCAGAGAGCAAGGAGAAGCATGCGATGAGTGTTTTACTGCGATCAGAGGACCAGGAAAGGTGAGTATTTCCACATATAACAGTTCACCCCCCTTGACAAGGGGTTAATATACCCCTAGGAGCAAGTTTATCTGGAAAATTGCAATGGAACTCTTTGATCAATTTGTCAGCATGTAGATCTTTAGACGGCACCCATTGACGCTCCTCAGGTCCTTAACCCTTCCAATGGACTAAATACTGAACTTGACTTTGCACTTTCCTGGAATTGAGGATGGCCTCCACTACATATTCTTCTTGCCCATCAATCATGACTGGAGGAGGTTGGATACCAAAACAGGCTTGAATCTTTTGGAGACAAAACAACGTTTTAACAAGGATAAATGAAAAGTATTGGGAATTTTCAAATTACGTGGAAGGTCCAACCTGACAGCCACTGGATTGATCCGTTTGATTATGGAAAAAGGTCCAATAAATCGTGGACCCAACTTCTTACAGGGTTGATGGAGCCTGATATTTTTGGTGGATAACCAAACTTTGTCGCCCACCTTGAAGGAATAATTCCTCCTACAGAGATCGGCTCTGGTCTTAGAAGAGATGGATCCATATTGCAAAGAATTGTTGACTTTAAGCCAGATACATCTAATCTTCTTAGCGATCCTACGTGAGTCAGATGACTGCTCCCCTTCAGGCTGAAGAAACGAATTTTAGCGTGGATGATATCCATAGGTACAGAAGAAAGGGGACACTTTAGTAGAGCTGTGAAATGCATTATTGTAAGCGAATTCGGCCCATGAAAGATTTTAAGACCAATTGTCTTGAAAATTTGAGGTGTAACACCGAAGATACTGTTCCATGTTTTGATTCACACGCTCAGTCATTAGATTGTGGATGATAACCAGATGACAAGCTAACATTGATACGTAGTAATTTACAGAAAGCTCTCCATAAACGGGCGACAAATTGTGTTCCTCTGTCAGAGACAATATCTGATGGTAGACCGTGGAGGCGGATGATGTGGCTGACGAATAAGTCGGCTAACTTTTGCGCAGAAGGTAAGCCAGGCAATGGAACGAAATGCGCCATTTTGGTGAATCTGTCCACTACCACCCATATGGTGGTGTTACCGGAAGAGCTAGGCAGATCTGTCACGAAATCCATGGACAGATGGGTCCAAGGACGTCTGGGAATGGGAAGAGGTAATAGGAGACCTACTGGCGGAGCCCGAGAAGACTTGTTCTGTGCACAGATGGTACAGGCGTTGACAAATTCTTTGACATCTTTGGTCATGTCGGGCCACCACACAATATGAGCCAACAAGTCCAAGGTCTTCTGAACCCCAGGATGACCAGCGGTCTTGCATGAATGTGTTTCCATCAGTACAGCCTTTCTGAGGTTCTGTGTGACAAACAGCCGATTGTGCAGCACCTGATTAGGCGCTTGATCTTGATCTTGGAGGATGAGAGAGTGAAGATCTCTGGTGAGTCTTACCAAGATAGATGTAGGCGAGACAATAGGAAGGGGGGGAGAGGAGGGAGCATGTTCCGGAACGAATGAACGTGAAAGGGCGTCAGCTCGCTTGTTCTGTGAACCTGGTCGGTACGTGATGATGAAATCAAATCTGGTAAAAAACAAAAGCCCATCTGGCCTGTCTGGGATTCAACCTCTTAGCCGCTTCGATATAGGCTAAGTTCTTGTGGTCAGTGATCACAACAATGGTATGTGCTGCCCCCTCCAACCAATGTCTCCACTCATCGAAGGCCAATTTAATGGCGAGCAATTCTCTGTTGCCAACATTGTAATTTTTCTCCGCAGGAGAAAACTTCTTGGAAAAATATGCACAGGGGTACATCTTCAAATCCTGTGGATCTTTCTGGGACAAGACCGCGCCAGCACCCATGTCGGAGGCGTCTACCTCAATAATAAAGGGAAGATCCGGATCTGGGTGTCGGAGAATGGGAGCCGAGACAAATGCTTTCTTGAGATCGTGGAAGGCTCTACAATGAATCTCCCTAGGTAGGCTCGAAGAACCTCATTGATCAAGTCTTGGAAGACAGCGGGCGCATTGCACAACCCGAAGGGCATTACCAGGTATTCATAGTGTCCGGAGCTCGTGTTGAACGCTGTCTTCCACTCGTCTCCTTCGCGGATTCTGACCAAATTGTAAGTGCCTCTAAGGTCAATCTTGGAGTATATGACTGCTCCTCGAAGCTGGTCAAACAGATCGGAGATGCGTTGCAGAGGGTAAGTATTTCTTACCGTAATCTTGTTCAGCCCCCGGTAATCAATACAAGGCCGGAAAGACCCATCCTTCTTGGTGACAAAGAAGAATCCAGCACCGAGTGGGGACTTTGAGGGACGGATGAATCCCTTGCGCAGGTTCTCACGGATGTATTCTTCCATAGAAGAAGCCTCCGGGTGAGAAAGAGAAAATAGTCTGCCCTTCGGAAGTTTAGCCCCAGGAACGAGTTCAATGGCACAATCTGAAGCTCTATGAGGAGGTAAATCTTCTGAAGCCTGATCCGAGAAGATGTCTGCAAAATCCAAATATTGGACAGGAAGGGTAGTCAGGTTAGTCTGTCCCAGTCAGATGGGACGGGAGAGACATGTCCCCATGCAGGACTTGCTCCAGCCCAGGATCTCGCCAGTAGTCCATTCGATGCGGGGGTTGTGGGTATTTAACCAGGGATGTCCGAGGACAATGCGGGCTGCAGGGCAGCAGATGAGGAGAAGCTCTAAAATCTCTAAATGGCATACACGAATAAAGAGTCTGCTTTCCAGGATTACTCCTTCGGACAGAGGTCTTCCATCCAAGCCGCAGGCGGTTACTGGAGAGGAGATGATCCTGGTCTCAATACCCAAAGAATGGGCAAACTCCATATCGATAAAGTGTCCGTCGGCCCCACTGTCAATAAACGCAGACACAATAACCTCTTGGTCGTCGACTAACAGATAGAAAGTGAGTACCCAGACGGAGCTCTTCATTCTTTGTCTGGGTTAAGCGTTTCCCGATGTGGAGGTCTTGTTGGGGCAGTTATCAGCCCTGTGAGCCTTCCCACCGCAGTAAAGACAAAGTCCCAGAGTGCGTCGTCTTATCTTTTCTTGTTTAGTTAGACGAAAAGAACCAATCTGCATAGGTTCCTCGCACACCGTAGAATCCACTGGGAACTGGACCAGAGATAATGAAGGAGAGGAATCTTTCTCCACCCGGCATTCTTTCAATCGATGGTCCACCTTAATGGAAAGGCACATAAGGTCTTCCAGGCTCTGTGCCTGAGGAAACTGCACCGAGTCCTTCACTTGTTCAGACAGACCGACACGGAACTGACTATGCAGTGCTGGATCATTCCATCCCGAGTCGTGGGCCCAGCGACGGAACTCAGCACAATATTCTTCTGCTAGTCTTCTACCCTGGCGTAGGGTACGTAGCTTAGCTTTGGCCGTGGCAACACAATCCGGATCATTGTACAAGAGACCTAGAGCATCAAAAAAGGCATCCACTGACTGTCGGGCAGGATCTTGAGGAGACAGACTAAACGAGACAGCCTGGGGTCTCCTTGCAGAAGCGAGATGATCAAGCCTACCCGCTGGAGTTCCGAATCGGAGGCATTAGGCCGGAGGTGAAAATAAAGCTTGCATCCCTCCTTGAAGAGAAGAAATTGAGCGCGGTCTCCGGAGAAGCGATCTGGGAGATTGGCCTTGACATCCGTCTCTGCCTGAGGTGAAGGGAAAGCTGAAGCTGAAGCCTGAGCACTGGAAGGTCGTAGTGATGCAATGACTTGATCCTGGGATTGGACCTTGGGCGTCAGGGTCTGGACTATCTGACCCAGGTTAGACACCGGCGATGAGAGCGTTAATAGCTTCTGCGGTGGAGTCCATGTTACTAACGGAAATAGTAACCTGTATTTGAGCTGGTTATACTGTTACGGTACTGTAGGAAACCGAACAGACCTGATAGTGTGGAGGCTGAAGATGACACTGGCAAGTAGAGTAGATGCAGATCCAACTCAGGCGTGAAGCTTGTGATCATAGCAAGTGAAGCCGGCCGAGGCGCTCGGAGTCTAGAAGGACCGTATTCTTCACTAGAGCCTCTGAGGGTGAGGATAGTCTGGTACTGCCGGTTTACTTTCAGGTCGCGGCCTCAGTGGCAACACCTGGAAGAGAGAGAAAGAGAAATAGATGGGTGAAAAGGGGAAAAGACAGGCCAGCAGAGCCTGGCCTGTAACAGACTACAAAAACAATGAACAACGACAATAAGACAGAGGAAAAATGGGACACACAAGACTAACTGACTAACTAGGACAATCACTCACACAAACACCCACACAGTCACACGAGCTACCCCTAAGGGCTACAGATACTAACGCACAGGAGAAGCAGGGAATAAAACAATGGGCAGAAACAGTAAGGATGAAGAGAGCTGGATACAGAACACAAGGGCAGCTGGCAAAGGTACTAGGCAGGATAACTGGGGGCAATCAGGAATCAGAACAATAAGTGCAATGAAGCAGGGACAAACAAAGGCAGGCACAGATACTGGGGAACAGAGTCTATAACCGGCACCATGCAGAGGAACTAGGGATCTTAAATAGAGGCTGCTAGTCCCTGATAGGCTAGCAGCCATCATGCATGCAATAGAATCTTTTTCCTGGCTTGGGGGAAGTGACTGCAGTGCATACCGCATAGACGCGCGTCTGCCCGGAGCTTCGGCGGCAAGACCATGTGTTCTTTGTTTACATTCAGTGTCAGCATGTCGGCAGGAGCAGAGAGCAAGGAGAAGCATGCGGTGAGTGTTTTACTGCGATCAGAGGACCGGGAAAGGTGAGTATTGCCGTGTATAATAATCCTACTCACAAAATCATCAGGTAACTTTTATCACACATGGCATATTTCTGGATTCTTTGTTTCTTAGGCACATCCTTAGGATCTCTTGGGGCTTTACTTCTACTAGCTTCTGATCCTGAAAAAATAAAAATGACACTAACTACCTGACTAATCTAACAATAAAGATAGAGTAGGAAAAATTGGAGGTGGCGTATTAATGTATGTTAAGGAAGGGTTAAATTTAACTTTAATAGGGAGTATTGGAGAAAAAACTGAGGCACTTTGGGTAACCATAGAAACCTAAGGGGTTATTCTTCGTACTGGAGTGATATATAGGCCACCAGGGCAAGAGTAGGAAATGGACATTGTTCTATTGCAAGCCATTGCTAAAATGGCATATGGAACCAATGTCGCTACCGCATAACGAGCAAGGGAAACAAAGTACAAAGGGCTAGGTCGACGGCGCCTGACGCCTACTTTCCTCCTGAAGGTAGTCGGTCCAAGGTAGCCACTGGAAAAGGGGGCAGGAGGCGGAAACTCGGTACTCGGCCGAAAGAGTCTCCATCGTATGATTATGTGTAATTTTGGCAACTATTTTAGGAAGGGTAGGGGAGTCTGCTGACTTCCATAATTGGGCTATGGCCGCCCTGGTGGCAATTAGGAAGTGGCCAAAGAGGTACTGTTTTTCCCTGGGTAAGTCTGCAGGGTAGAGATGTATTAAAGCTATCTGTGGAGATGGGAGAATAGTGGGATTTAATACTCTGGATGCCAGTGAAAACACGTCCTCCCACAGAGGGCGTATCTTAGGGCAGGACCAGAACACATGCAACAGGTCGCCCGTTAGTCCGCAACCACGTTTTTGAGGTCGCTGGCCACATAGTGTGGAGTCTCGCAGGGGTAACGTATAGCCTGTTCAGCATCTTAATAGCCATCTCAACGTGGTTGGAGCATCTAGACATCTTAAAGACTTGGGCAGACAATGTAACCCATTGTTGTAATGAAATCGTGATACCCAGATCCCTTTCCCACTGAAGGTGCGGAGGGGCTTTACTCACGGGGGGTCCGCAGAAGTCATAAGCTTATACCAAAAAGAGATGGCACCTGCACTGCTGCCCGCAGATAGGCGTTGCTGAATATTATCCGAAGGGAGTTGCAAAGTATTGGGCGTTTTTAATGTAGCCGATACCCAGTGGCTAACTTGGAGATAGCGAAAAGCCTCGGAGGCCGGGATATTAAAATGGGTAACCAACTCTGGAAATGGGCGTAGGCGACGCTGAGGCAATAGGTGATCCAACTGGGACAACCCCCGTGTACTCCAACTAACAATATTGAGATCGGGGATAAACTGAGACAGGGCCGAGGTAGGGAGGTTTCTAGTGGGGGGGACCAGATCGGTATGCCTGCTCAAAAACCGGTCCCAGACTTGTAGGGAATCTTTAATAGAACGTAGGGGAGGGTCTATAGGGGGCCGACTTCGACCAGGCAACCAGAGCAAGTCTGGAAGGGCAATGGAGCGGAGCAGGCTAGCCTCCAATGCTACCCAGGGTTTCCGAGGCTCAGAGCAAAACCAGTCCCTCAACGGAGCCAACAGGCAGGCCATGTGATATGCCCCCAGGTCCGGCATACTCAGTCCACCTAGGTCTTTAGGGAGGGTCATATGGCACAGGGCAATTTTGGGTGGCTTATTCTTCCATATGTACCTAGACATAAGCCTAGAGAATTTGTCTAACTCCTGTTTAGGAGGGAGGTACAGGATAGCTCGAAAGACGTACATAAGTTTGGGCAACAGCGACATCTTAAACGCCGCAATCCGGCCCAACCACGATATTTCATGTAGCATCCAGGATGCGGTCAATTGGGAGAGTTGCGCGTAAAGAGGGGTAAGGTTTTCCGAGAGGACATCTTCCACAGAACACGTTAAATGTATGCCCAAATAGAGTAAGGACTTGTCTTTCCAGGAATAAGAGAATGACCGTTGCAATGAGGCTAAAGAGGCAGCAGGGAGATTAAGAGGTAGTGCTTCAGTTTTAGTAGTGTTCAATTTATAATATGAGACAGCACTAAAACGATCTAATATAGAATGGAGTTCCCCGAGAGCCGTTTCAGGATTTGTAACGAACAGAAGCACATCATCTGCAAATAGGCAGAGTTTATGGGGAGTGTTATTGATAGAAATACCTGGAAAGTTAGGGGAAGTCCAGATCAGGTGCGCTAAAGGCTCCATGGTGAGGGCAAACATCAGAGGGGACAGAGGACACCCCTGGCGGGTACCATTCGTGATAGCAAAGGGATCAGACAAAAACCCGTTACTAAAGACTCTCGCGCTGGGTCCTTGATATAAGGCATCAACGGACTTGAAGAAAGTCCCCTGAAACCCAAAGCGGCCGAGTACTGCTCTCATATGGTCCCAGTGCAAGCGATCGAACGCCTTTTCAGCGTCGAGCGAAAGTAAGACAAGCGATGTGGAGGATTGATTAGCCCAATCCACAATATTTAAGACTCTACGGGTATTGTCTGACCCCTGGCACCCCAGAATAAAACCCACCTGATCCGGGTGAACGAGGGTGGGAAGAAGGGGGGCTAGCCGATTTGCTATCAATTTAGCATAGAGTTTAATATCTGTGTTTAAGAGAGCTATGGGTCTATAATTTTTTACATCTGTGGGGGATTTACCTGGTTTAGGAATGGTTACGATTTGCGCCTCTAACATTTCCGCTGGGAAGATGCCCGTCTCGGAAGCAGCGTTATAGAGAGTAGTAAGGATAGGGGACAGTGTGTCAGAAAAGGTAGAAATTAGGAAATTCAGGGCCTCCAAAGTGGTTTGTGTCAATG
>WWET01002906.1:197438-214729 GCA_011038615.1 Limnodynastes dumerilii | reverse complement strand
CATAATAATGATTTTTTGTACACTGAGGGAGAGGCTGGCGACCAGCCCAGTATCCAAAAAAGCGGGGTGGCAGGAACCTCATCACCTAGGATGGACTTGGAGATGCGCAAGACCGAATCCCAGAAGTTAGAAAGGATGGGGCAGGACCACCAAATGTGGAGCATGGAGCCCAGTTCGCCCTGACACCTCCAGCATAGATTCGAAACCGCAGGGTAGATCGAGTGGAGAATTTCTGGTGTTCTATACCACCTGGAGAGGATCTTATATGACCTTTCTGTGATCTCGACACTTGGAGAACATGTTGATGTAGTTTGGAAAATCCGGTCCCACTTGTCCTCCAGTTCCTGTCCCAGCTCCCGTTCCCAAGCTTTAAGAAAAGGGAGTGGAAGGTCAAAGAGATCCTGCTGGAGAAATCTATATATTCGGGATAAGGCATGATTCGGGCGGACAGCTGCTTGGCATAATGCCTCAAAGAGTGTGGGGGGGTTTAAAGGGAGGGCCTGGGTAAGTTTGCGGTAAAGGAAGTTTCGCCCCTGCACGTGTCTCCAGAAATCTGTCCCAGGAAGGGGCCATTTGCTCTGAACGTCTGAGAATGTGAGAACACCTCTCCCCTGGATCAGCTGGCCGAAGCGGACCAGTCCCATCTCAATCCAGCTCCCAAAGGCGACTAGGTCTCTACCGGGTGGAAAAGCAGGGTTTGCCAGGAACGAGCGAAGGGGGGAGGCTTGGGTCGAAATAGAAGGGAGGCTTCTAAGAGAGCGCCAGACCCCCAATGTATGTAGGGGCTACGGTGGGGTGTGAGGTCCGCGGGAGTGGGGAAATCCAAGGAGCCAGGGTAGCAGGAAACCCCAGGCTGTGGCCCTCTATGGCAATCCACTGCTTAGTCTCTAAATTTAAAGTCCATTCCATTATCCTAGTTAACATTGCGGCGCGATAGTAGGTAAAAATGTGGGGAAGCTGGAGACCGCCCCAGGACTTGGGTTTGCATAGAACTTCGAATTTTACCCTGGGTTTTTTCCCCTGCCAGATAAAATGGCGAATTGTGTTCTGTAGGTCCGTAAACCACTGCGTTGGGATCTTAATAGGCAGGGTCTGCAAAAAATACAGTATTTTAGGTAGGGAGTTCATTTTAAATATAGCAATTCTACCCACCCAGGAGTATAGACTGGAGGTCCATTTCTGAAGTTCTGTTTTGAGCTTTGCTAGCAAAGGAGAGAAATTGAGGGAGTAACGAGGTATCTGCGGAGAGGGCGACACCCAGGTATCTAATGTGGGACTCGCTCCATTTAAAAGAGAAGGCGGTTTGCAGTTCCTCTACAGTTTGCCGGGGGGCAGTGAGGTTAAGAGCTTCGGACTTAGCAAAATTTATTTTAAAATTGGACATTTTACTGAAGGAGTCGAATTCTTGCATCAAATTGGGGAGTGTTGTTACCGGGTTAGACAGGATTGCTAGGAGGTCATCCGCAAAGAGGGCAAGTTTGTACTCCGTCGCCCCCAGCTTGATTCCAGCGACCCCCGAATTCTCTCTGATTGCCTGCCTGCGCCAAGGCCTCCATACAGAGTACGAATAACAACGGCGATAATAGGCAGCCCTGGCGGGTGCCATTATGGATGATTACCGGCGGAGATAGTATGCCGTTGATCTTTATGCGGGCGGACGGATCCGCATAAAGTGCCAAGATTTTGTCTCTACAGCGGGGGCCAAGATTAATACGTACTAACAGCTCCGACAGGAAAGTCCAATCTATCCTGTCGAAGGCCTTCTCCGCGTCAGTAGACAGAAGAATGGCTGGACAGTCAAGATGTGGAGCGAGATGGATCAGGTCAATTACTTTGGTGGTGTTGTCCCTAGCATCCCGGCCCGGGACAAACCCCACCTGGTCCGTGTGAACCAGGTCCGGGAGAAATAATTTATAATTCATCTATTGGCCAAAATCTTGGCGTACAGTTTTAAATCAACGTTTAAGAGAGAAATCGGGCAATAACTGGGGCATAGAGCTGGGTCCTTACCCTCCTTACGGATGACTGCGATATGGGCTTCCAAATCCCCCTCCGACAGAGTCTGCAAGTTAAGTTTGGCTAGATACTTGCGTATCTCTTCCCTAAGACGCATCTGGGAGGCAACATCAGAGGGGTCGCGCAAGTTATACAGTCCGCTATAGTATGAGCAAAAAGCAGCCGCTATCTCTTCATTTAGGTGACACAGATTTCCCCGACCATCCCTGATGGAGTGGATGTATGAGGACGCCCTTTGTTCCCGAAGGGCATTGGCCAGCATCTTACCTGGCTTATTGCTCCACCTAAAGAATTTATTGCGACATCTGCTATACGCGGATTTAATTTTATGGTTGAGGAGATCATTCAGCTCTTTCCGAGCTGCCACTAGTTCCGCAAGCACCTCCATGGATAAAGTGGATTTGTGGGTCGTCTCCAGTTCCCCAATCCTTGCCAACAGCGCATCTCGTTTTAGAGTTTGCCGTTTTTTGAACTGGGCCCCTAACTGGATAAATTGACCGCGGATCACGCATTTATGGGCCTCCCACACCATCGGCGCTGGGGTCTCCGGTAGGTCATTTAAGCAGATGTAGTCGTCTATTGCCTGTTCTAATTGGGGTTTAATGGTAGGGTCTTGGAGGAGGGTCTCATTTATCCTCCAACTCCAGGCTTTCACCCTAGGTCTTCCCAAAGTTACTGAGACAGAGATGGGAGCATGGTCCGACCACGTAGAGAGACCTATGTGGGCCTCATGTAGCAGGTGTAGGTGTCTATGGGAGATAAAGAGGTAATCTATCCTCGAGTAGGTGGCACGGGGAGCTGAATAAAAGGTGTAATCCCTACCGTTTGGATGGTGAAGCCTCCAAGTATCGGACAACTGATGGTCATGGAACAGTTTACGAACTATACGGTGATCACTCTCCAGGAGGCTAGTGCAGCCTAAGGAAGTGTCTTGCTGGGGCATCAGGGCCCAGTTAAGGTCTCCACCTAATATCACCACCCCCTCTGCCCACTCTGCAACCTCTTGAAGGGCGTTTTTTAGGAATCTAACCTGCCCTTGGTTAGGGGAATAAAGATTAACAAAGGTGAAGGGCTGGCCAAGAAGCTTACAAGTCACCACAATACCCCTACCTGGTTGAAGCCTATAAACTTAAGCGTCCTGAACTGGAACTCTTTTGGAGAAAAGGATTGCCACACCTAAAGATTTATCTCGGGGTTATTAATGGTGAAGCAGAGAGGATAGTGAGGATTTGTCAGTTTAGGGAGTGAGGTCCCCTGTTTAAAAAGGGTCTCCTGTATGAGTGCTACATCCACTTTTAATAACTTAAGAGGATGTAGCATTTTGGATTGTTTTTCCGGGATATTCAGTCCCCTGGCATTGATGGAGATAACTTTGAGTAGGTGAGCCATTATAAATCAGTGTGGGAGGAAATTTTTACTGACAGTTACCTCTGCATTTACCATTTCCTGAGCGAAGGACTTGGAGCTGACTTCAAGGATGTGGATGTTTCTGAGTACAGGGAAGTGTAGGGGGAGGCCCTGGGAAAAGGGACAAAAGAGGGAAAAAAACATGCGTGCAAAGGGGAAACAATGACACCGCGGCCGGGACGCTAGCAGACCAGTGCAGCGTCTCCGGGGAATCGTGCGGGGGATTCAGCGCTAGGCGAAACGTGAGCCGCACCGGACCCACCCACATGGAAGACACTCAAAACAATATTTAAACAGACAGTAGATCAAGGCTAACTAGAAGTATCAAAACATGAATAACTATAGTATAGACTATCTAAGGTAGAGGGCTCGAGAGGCTCCGTGACCCCAATAAAGATTGGGGGAAATTACACCCTGAGAGGCCGACCCAAACCCTTACCCAAATATAGTATCTGGAACCACCACATAAACAGGCGAGGCCCATATACTGAATAAAAAATGGGGCTTAAGGACTAATTAGTCAGGGAGCCTCCGTCTGCCCAACCGAGGGAGATTCAAAACATGGAGAAACAAGCAAATATCTCTACAGTGTTCAACTTCTGAAATATTAAAGGGATGAGACCAAAAACTGGTAACAGTAAGTACAACCTAGAAGGGCGCGTGAGGCCCAAAATGCGAGCAGGAACATCACCATTTTACAGAAAGAGGGTGTAAGCTAGAACATACGACCTGAACATCAAGTCCCAGAGGAGATCCGGGGGGAAAGATTCGGGGATTGTCTCTTTCTGTCCCGTTGGACCTTCTGCCATTCCACTCTCTGCAGGGTCGCTGGAGGCAAAGCAGTAGGGCCATCAAAGTCCAACCAGTTAGACAAGGGAATGACCTCTAGGTTCAGAGCCGTGCAGAAGGCCTCCACATCATCCGGGCTCCTGAGCGAGAAGAGTTTGCCACCACGCATCACCTGGAGGGACAGGGGGAACCCCCATCTATATTTTATATCCTTCTTTCGCAGCTCGTCTGTGATGGGTTTCAACATCCTGCGCTGTTGAAGAGTCCGCCATGATAGATCCTGGAAGATCTGTAGTTGACAACCTTGAAACTCCAGTTCTCGTTGACCACGGAGCCGTCTGAGGATTTCTTCTTTTTGAGAGAAGTAATGGAGCCTACAGATCACATCTCTCGGCTGCTCCGTAGCCGAGCCCTTGGGGCGGAGAGCCCTATGTGCTCGGTCAAGCTCAATAAAGTGATTGGGGTCTAGGCCGAGGAGTTCCCCAAAGATTTTGTTTAGAGCATCTGGAAGCTGCTGTTGCGTGACATCCTCAGGAAGACCCCTGATACGCAAGTTGTTGCGTCTGCCCCTATTGTCCAAGTCATCTAGTTTTAGTTGCATTGCGCTAATGTGAAGAGATTGACCCGACACCGTATCTCTGAGGGCTAAAAGTTGGGCCTCAGTGGATTCTTTATAGGCTTCCAGATCTTCAACTCTAGTGGAGACCTGGTTTAGGTCCGCCTGGAGAGTGGTAACGGCGGATTGAATTGAGTCCCGCAGGCGCTGTTCGATGTCAGCCAGATCCTGTTTGGTCGGGAGGGATCTCACGTGAGTTAGGATTTCCCCGATCTCTGACCGGAGCTGGCCTAAAGAGGAATCCGACGTGTTGTCAGCCATTGCAGCGTGTTCAATATCTTCTGAGCAAACCGAGGATGCTGGAGACGGAGGCAGCCTTGCACTTTGCCTAGAGGGGGTACGGAGGAACACCCTGAGGTCTTGTTGAGGAGCTTTATTACACTGTGGCCCGCTGTCCCTCTTCTGGTTTTGACGCTTGTCTCTCCCCATTGGTAAGAATCTGAGCCAGACCTGATAGCGGTAGCGTTAGCAAAAGAGCATCATGTGGGTAGCATCCGGGCGGCACACACGCATGTTAGTATTACATATTGAAAGTTCACATCATCTCTGCTGAATCGAAGATGGGGTGACCCCGAGCTTGGAGCCCCTGCCCCTCCTCAGGCCAGGCCACTGGAATCCACCTCCAGGATGGGCAGAGCAACCTCTGTATGGGCCGCACAGGGGGAGTGCCAGGGGGGAGTCAGCGATGTAACGCTGAGCGTTAGCACGCTCAGCGCTACATCGTTGATCTGGATCAGGCCCATCATCCCTACTGAATCGAAGATGGGATGACCCCGAACTTGGAGCCCCTGCACCCCCTCAAGCCAGGCCACTGGAAACCACCTCTGAGTATATATCAGCCCAGGATGGGCAGAGCAACCTCTGTATGGGCAACCTCTGCTTGACAGTTGTCTATATAGGGTGGGTCATAAGGGGCAACAGGAAGTCTGCAGTGGGTGCAGGAGACTGGGATGCAACCCTGTACTGCTACAGTATGTGACAGGTGGCTGTCCTCACTCAGGCTGTGGGAGAATGGGGGGATGTCAGCTATCCGCTCCTTCGAAACAGGTCCAGTCACTAGAGCCCCAGTGGGGGGAGGGTTAGGACAATGAGCTGCCAAGGGGGAGATCCCTGCAGCTGGAATGGGACACAGACCTTTAAAGCCTGCAAAGCTGGCGTCTCCCTTTCACAGGTGGCCGTGGCAGGGGTACTTGCAGCCTCAGGCGCCCCCAGCTGTGCTGATCTCGGTCATGGGTGGGTCATGGGTCCGGGTCTCTTGGACAGCGCTCCCGTGGTCCAGCTCCAGCAGCCACGTGGGGATCCAAAATGGCGGACGGCTCCCACCGCGACAAGTGCCTGGAGGATCCTGGGCTCTGTGGCGGTGGGATCCCGGAGGGGAGGGAGGCCTCTGGAAAAATTCCACATGTACTCCACAAAAAGCAAAATGTAAAAAAAATGCACAATATCAATGTCCCCGTCATCCTAAAAATGTGTGTAGTGTCCTCTTATAAGTTATAAAAAATATGCCCAAAAGTTGGCCACAAAATAAATTTAAAAATACTTACCTGCTCTGATGGGGTCCAGTCCAGATGGGGGTTCATTTTGTGCTTTAACGTTCTTTTTTTCAGCATCGGTGAGCTGCGCCTACACTTACACCATCTCAGAGATGGTGTAAGCGTAAGGCTTGTTAATCAGCCACTGGACTACAGTGGAAGCAGTATTTAAATGAGAAAGGCGACCCTTTTCTCATTTAAATATAATTCCACAGACGCAGCCCAGTCGGATGGGCACTTTCGTGCCCATCTTTCTGTGCGTGCTCCCGATCTGGGCATGCGCAGTGGATATTTTGGCTGCGCTTCCGTCTGAAAGAAAGATGGATGCGCAGCTCTGAATCAGGACCTAAGTCACCAGTTTCCACTAGTTCCAACGCTCTCTTTAATTCTCTGATTATAAGGTTCACCAAACTATACCCACTAGGGCTCAAAAAGCAAATATCAATGCAGTATTTGCACAATTCTTTCTCTTTATGGTAACAGCTCACTCAATCCAGAGTTTGAAAATAACATAAAATGAGGTGGAAAGTTAAATCTGGGAAAAACCACATTGCATTTTTAGGTGGAAAGATTTAATAAAATGTTTTGCATGCAGGGAAAATACTTTGCTTTTGCTTATAGCACACAGATATTTACCAGCTTTAATTTTAAACTGTTATTTAGACTTGGGTTAGGAAACATCACCTCCCCAATCTCCAATACTGTTTACAACAGATGAAATTCACTTCCCATGCAAATTCAACATGGTTTTGCCCAGGTGTAACTTTCCATCTGATTTTCTGTTATTTTCAAACTCTGGATTCAGTCCCATGACTCCAAATCTATCAAATTATAAAACATGTTTATGGATTGCACCTTTTCAACAATATCCTTGTTCTATATTACATTTTTTGAAGCTTTGCTCCTATTTTTCTGTAACAATTGTTATTTTATTTGTCACAAAACAAAAATAAAATAATTCATTGGGAGATGGAGTTTTAGATAGAGGCTAGATAGTAGATTGTGGAATTAGCACAACCATGAGCTCATATGACATAATATATCTAGGTGCATTTTTTTAAGGACTTAATTTTGGAGTAGGAATAAATTTGCAACTCCTGGTAATGTTTTCTCTGTTCACCTGGTCATTTGGCAACCAACTGGCTGTGTAAACCAGGAGTTAGCACTGTGCTGTGCTTTATCTTTGATTAGGCATCTTCTCTGGATCACCAAAACTGGTTAAACTTTTGACTACTTCCGTTATTTGGATACCTGTGTTGACATTGGCTTATTACATGAACTACGATCTGACTCTCCCCAACCCTGACCTTGTTTTCTGAATGCTGATCTGCAAATAAAATGGTATGTTAGCTACTGGTTGCTGGCAGTGCATGGAGGCATTTTCTTTCTTTTCTTTCTGGATGCTAATATTATCGGTCTGCTCTGTACTTACTCTCACTCCCGCATCCAAGACTTCTCCCGAGCCGTCCCTTTCCATTGGAACAATCTACCACATCCCATCAGGCAATCCAGCACCCTTCAAACGCTCCCTCAAAACCCACTTCTTCAGGCTAGCCTACCCTTCCTCCACCTAAGCTTACCTGCCCTCCCCATCTTCATCACCGTGTCTACTGTTTATTTGCCCTCTCTCACTTGTTAGCTCTTATGAGCAAGGTCCTCCTCCCTCCTGTGATCACCCCTCTACCTTGTCCTCATCACTTCCCATCTTTTTCTCTCTACTGTCTATCTCTGTCCTTATTCACCTGCTCCTACAGACATATCCAGCATCTTTATTTTCCTTACATATTGTTCTGCTTTTTTTGTACTGCATTTTAATTTTGCTTTGTACATGTATTGTATTCCTTATTCATGTTTTTATACCCTCTGTTAATTATTGTATTGAACTGTATATGTAACTATTGTCTTTGCCTCTGTACGACGCAGCAGATACTGCAAGACCTTGGTTTGTGCACTTGGACAAGACTTTCGCTTTGCTTGTTTTGTCAGACTCCTGGTACCTGCCGTATCCTAATTTCACCATCTCATGTGTTACTGATCTTAAGCCTTGACTATTTAGCGCAGTCTGGTAAACACATACCACAAAAGAAAATAAGATAATATAGACAGCTTGGCAACTTGGTTCTGTAGGAACATAATCTTAATCTGACACATATAACTCTCAGTCATTGATCAGAATTGAAAAACATTTTAATCCTGTAATTGTTTACTGCAGCTGTACTAACTGTACCAACAATGCAGACATTTGTATACATAAGCAAAGCTTATATTATGAACTTCATCTTCATCATTCCAACTGTATCAATACAAATATAAAATCTAAAAGGAGTATGCAAAGCAATATAAAAGTATTACTCATTAACTCATCTTCCATTATGGTTTGAATTTGCTAGCACATTAAAATATATGCTACATATATGGGCACATCAAGGATAGTACAGTAAATGTGTTCCTGCAGTCACATAGAAACAGTAATCTAGCTCATTAATATATTTACCCACACCCATTTCTTTATTATTTTTTTTAGAACACCTAAAGTATAATATTTGCAGTTTAATATATTGAATTTGTATATTTGAATAATTCATGCATGTCATACATTCCATGTTAACAAAAAACCAGTTTAGAAGAAAATGGAAATACATGGTTAATGGAGATTTGAATTGAAACACATAACCAATAAAGGACAGTGTGTAAGACTCAATGCTAATACATTGGGCCACATTTAGACCCATTGCTTCATAGGAATGACACTTGACAGAAAGGCTGGGCTACGGTTGCATTATAGTTATAACTCTTTGCACACCAATCCAGAGCGCTGCACTTCCAGGTATTCCCATGTGTTGGAGACATAGGGCCTGATCCAGACCTACACTCGTGTGCATAGCGTATTAACGCTGGTGTACCTACGATGCACGGCAATAGGAACTCCCCTTGGTCATACTAAGTTTTGCTTTTTTACACCCAGCAAACCTCACCCTAACTTTTTTTATCGTAACCGCGAGCATCCGTTTGCTCATTGCGTAGTTACAACCATAGTTGCCAAGTCCGCTTATAACAAGCGGAATTGGGCTTATTTCTTTCCTGAGTTGCTTATATTTTTTGCTTGCCGCGGGTTGCGGTTTTTTGGGCTTGTTTTTTTTTTCTATAAAGGTGTCGGCGGGGCAGAAGAGAAAGGCCAGGTAGAGTATATAAGGTGTGAATGGGAGAGAGGGGAGGTAATAATGGGTTAATAGGTTGTAAATAGAGTGTGAATGCATACAATAGAATAGTATGGGCTAGAGTAGAGGGAAGCTTAACATAATAATAGGATAGGAGGAGGGGGATTATTTAGTGTGTACTGCAGATATAGATAGACTCAGATAGGGGTATGTTTTATATATATATACATACACCATTAGGTTGTAACAACAACCCAAGTCAGCACACCCAAATGCAAATACAAGATCTCTCCTATTAAAAATATTATTTTACTGCAAAAAGTAAATATTGATACTATAAACAATGCAATAAATGGTATCATATTAATCCCAAAAAGTGCAAAATAAGTGCATTAATAAATGGATAACATTGTGAAACAGAAGTCTTTGGAGATACAATCAATCCTGGACATATATATATTTATCCAGTAAAATTGTCTATATTTTGCACTTTTTTGTATTAATATGATCATGTCTTGTGTGAAGTTGTTCATAGTGTAAATACTCACTATATCTGCTAATGTTACAAAAGTGAAATGTACGATTTACCAACTGTTGCAAGTGTTTTATAGACCTAAATTTGTTGTATGCAATGTAGAGATAAATTGAATTGAGCCACTCAGAAAATTGATGTATTACAATGTTTTGAAGCAAAGTGTGTTTTTATTGTAAAAGTTTTCTGCAAAATCAAAACCTACAAAAACTTTAGTAAACTAAATTCTGAAATTCACAACTGTTGTCTTGGTCTCCAGTGATTTCCGCAACCTGCTTCATTGAACCACAAATCTCTGTGAATTATATACCATCTCACTAGAACCTGTCATCCAACATCCTATAGGCGGGTTATTGTACATTCTTACATGGGGAGGGGGAAGGATACAGAAAAAAGAAAAAAGGGCAGGGGAATGGGAAAGAATTACAGGAACATATACATAAACAATAACATTATGTCTTCAGATAGGTTAACATCATAAAGCCTAAAAACCAAGTATACAAATACATTGTAGATGCAATTCCTATATTGAAGATAAGATCACTGATGTATTATATCTAGATAGCATGTAAGATTGAAGCTTATAATGCAGGAAGCTTTACTCGATAAGGCTAAACGGAAGAGGGTCAGTATCTAAAGCAGAGGGCACCAAGGAGACTCCTTCACCTCTATGAACGAACTCATACCATGGGAACCATTTAATGGTGGGAGAGGAGGTTGACGTAGAGTAGGGAGTATTCTCAGTCTCCATCAAGAAGTTGTAGTTAATCTTGGAGATTATTTTGGCTAAGGATGGAGGGACCGGACTCTTCCAATTCTGAGCCACCGCAGTCCTTGTATGCGCTGGGTTTTCATGTTGGGACCGGCATCTGCTGGGAGACGCTTCACCTGGTCAGGTAAGTTTTTTGTAAAATGTTTTTCTTTTATATTTTTTTAAGCAAATGTTGCACATATATTCCAGTGGTCTCCCCATATACACCCTTCTTTTCCTCCACTTAATAAAAGCTTTTGGGGGGAGAAAAAGGGAGCTATATGGGAATATTGCTGGATTTGCAGCACTAAAACTTCGCTCTGAGGGTTACTAAATATAACTAAGTGCCATTTGCTCTGAAAACAACAGGCCGGCGAGTAAAAGTAACGTTTACATGGATCACCATGGAAACTGCATTTTTCATGGCGATCCATGGTTTGTAAATATGATTAAGGTAATTTTCCTGCTATAATGCCAGTTTTCACATGAAAATAGAGCCCATAGTGTGCTTAGTGGCAAATTAGTAGCAAATTCACCACTGGACTTAAGCTGGTGACAACACTGTGGCAATATATAATGTTGTGATCTTAGGGAAGATTGCATACTGATGACACAATGGCCAATAATACGATCAAGCCAGCCACAGTCATATCATTGATTGTTGCTATGGCAGTTCATGCCATATTCTATACAATTATAATGGTAATCAGCTGATTGCACTGCTTATAGCAAAGCTAGGATATTGACAGGGCCATTATATGTATGGAATGAAAGTCACTAAAACTTTGTATTGGGTGCCACTCCCTAGAATGCAATGTGCTCTGTATAAAAACCCTAATATACAGTAATAATTTTTTCCAACCACTGCTTTGAGATTGGAAACAATAACTGGATCAGTACTTGTATCTATATCTTTATGCATTAAGAGTCCCTCACACCTCATTATATTTATTGCTGGGGCATGCACAGTCTGCATTGTATGTCGGGTTAATTACCTAAGGTCACAGACGGTTATCTCTAATTTGATTATTATTACTATTATGGATAAACTAATGTTGGCACTCTAGTTGTAGGAAGTCACTGCCTCTGACGACTTCCCTGCTGTTAGCAGATTACCCTGGACTTTCATGCACCTGTTTGCATTTACCTATAAATTGATCTGAGTAACTTCATTTTGTGTGTATACTGTTTGGGAGCTTGTCTGGGAGCAGCAACTGAGAGGGGGCGTTGTTCCACATCAGCTCTTTTGGAGGTTTTAAGGGATGTCTCCGGACAGGGCCGGCGCGACCCGCTCCGCGGGGGGATGCAGTGCATCCAGGCGCCATGCTGGACAGGTGCTCATCCCCCCGCAAGATGGACGCTGCTGTAAAACATTGTAAGGTGCTCTCATCACTCTGATGAGAGCGCCTTATGGGTGCTGGATACACATGATGGGAATACTGGGTGCTGGATACTCATGATTGGGATATTGGGTGCTGAATACACATAATGGTGGGTGCTGGATACACATGATGGGGATACTGGGTGCTGGATACACATGATGGGGGATATATATATGTATTGTGGAGACTATGATTTGTTTTGTTTTATTGTTGTTACAATTGTAACTGGTCACTGGTGTCAATTTCAAACTGTTAAACAGAAGGGCACAAAATTAAAGTTCGCAGGGGGGCGCCGAACACCCTTGCACCAGCCCTGTCTCCGGAGGTAAGTTAGCTCTCAATTTAAAAACCTATATATATATGACCCAACATTGAGACTCCCATTGTTAGAATTAGGACCACCATAAGCAGAAAGGCCTTGAGGGTGGCTGGTGGCTTATCATGTATTTGCAAATATGTGTAACTGGCATTTCCGTGTTTTATTTTACAGGTACAACAAAAGCTGGTCATAAACTAGGACGAATATTATTATTATTATTAGGACAATTATCGGTCCCAGCAGGGGGTGGTGTGATACACAAGACAATTCCCGCTTGTGAAATATCCCGTTATCGGCACCATACACCTCCTCTGCTGGGTCTGCTAATCCTAGCAGAAGAGGGGGGCCAGGGCTAGTACTATGCTCCTCTGACTGCTTTGATACCATCAAAGCTGTCAGAACAGCATAGTACATAGATAGGTATACAGCAGAGGTTATTGCAGGCAGTAATACAGATAAGAATCAGCTGAAGCCGCAATTCACACAGCACAATTTCAGCTGATCCCTGTCTGTACTACTCCTGCAATAGCCGCTGCTGTATCTATGTACTATGCTGCTCTGACAGCTGTAAAGTATATCTTCAAAGCTGTTAGAGAAGTATAGTACATAGATATACAGCAGAAACTTTGTAGAATAGGGAGCCATTCAGCTCGCTGATTGGCTCCCTTAAAATATCGGGACCTTGCTTTAAATCAAACATGTTGAAAGATCAAATAATCATACAGAGCGTTTCTGGTGCATTTATTATGTTATGTTTCAAAAATTGATCCTGGCCATTAACTGCAGCGATTATTTGCCCGATCACCCGATAATTGGGTGATCAGGCAAATAATCGCTCTAGTGTATAGCCAGCTTTACAGTCAATCAGTTATTTAGAATTCAGCCGAGGCTTTTATACGAACATGATAATATATACTATTGCTAAACTTCACTTTTCAACAATTTCAAAATAAGTTTAAATTAAAATATTGGGCCAGATCCAGAACTACGTCCGTCTTCCATAGACGGACGTAATTCAATGAACAATAGCTACTGCGCATGCGTAGTAGCTATTGTACGTAATCTGCGTATCGTTTCAATACGTAGATTGCATGTATGTGGTCTTTTAGACCGCATATACGCAATCTACGTATTTAAACGATACGCAGATTACGTACAATAGCTACTACGCATGGGCAGTAGCTATTGTTTATTGAATTACGTCCATCTATGGAAGACGGATGTAGTTCTGGATCTACCCCATTGGTTGCAATATGATGATTTTGGATCATTACTCTGCCAAGATTAAGACAATGCATTTTCATTTAAAAGCACAACAGATTTAAATATCCACCATCTTTACAAAGCATTACTTTGCTACACAAATAGTCACAAATTTATATTGACAGTAATACCATTTCAAAATGTTTATTTGCTGAACATTGTTTGAAACAACCAGTGTCTGATAAAAATAAAGGCTTTAGTTGGTTTAACAGTGACATCTGCTGTCAGTTCATAGCAATTTGTCACATATGGAAGATGTGAAGTATGAATAACCAGTTCCATTTTGCCACATTTTGGTCACATGCCATCTAATGTAACTTTTTATTTCTTTTCAGATTGTAACTAGTATTAGTATACACCAATTTTGAACTTAAACATATATTTAATGTAAAATATTCTGGTTATCTAGTGTCACTGTATAAAGCTGTTATTGCAAATATCATAGTAACTATATTTTTGCTTCTCAGTCCTGTATAATCAAACCATTACTGAAATAAATTGTGTAACTTCTTCTTTCTAAAGATAATGGGCCGGATTCACAAAACCGTAATTTTTTACACACGTGCCTAAGTTTGCGATTCTAGAGTTTGTGTGAGATTCTATGCGTAGTAACTTTTTTACGCCCTCTACGTTGCGTTTCGTTATGCAGAATCGCAAAATTAGGCACGTATGTAAAAAATTACGGTTTTGTAAATCCAGACCATAATCTTTACCACAAAGAGGTTGAAGAGGCCTGGAATTCTGGTCTAACATCTCCTAATTACCTCCCATGCCCCCATTCCCTGACCATGACTATCGGGCAGTGTGTACATTCCTTACAATATTCCTGGCTATTGAACCGTTTTGTTGGGGGTCGGGGACATATTAAAAGTGTGTACTTGCCATTAGATCTGTAGCTGGGTATAGCTGGCTCCGGACAAAACTAACCAATCCCATTATCTGGGAATTTTGTTTCTGGAGTGTAGACTGCTGTAATCTCTGCCCGGACTCTATGCTAACCTTCAGTTTCTCTCAGTAACAATCATTGGTGTGCTATCAGCTCCAGTCCTAGAGACAGATTATGTCCTTGTCAGTTCTGCAGATTAAAGCCGAAATATTATTTACACCTGTTGCAGGTTCAAACACTTGAACCATATGAGCCAACAGCTGATTGAAATCTTCAAGGTGGTAGCTGCTGATTTAATACAGCTATGCAATATTTTACTGTGGCATGTTCCAAAAACAATGCTGCCCTTTTATTTTATATAAATATATATTTTAAAAAAATATTTTTTTAATGATAATAAAAATAATAAAAAATCAAGGACCTAACTGCCTAAACTATAAGAGGTGCCATAAGTAAGTAGAGAATTATGCACTCAATGTTGTACAATATAGAAAAGAGCAGTGGCATAACTATATATCCTATCCTATATATAATATCTGTAAATAGAATAGATTGGTAGAAAGTACAAAAAGCAATGCAACCCTGATCTTGGCACAATCTGTTGATGATTGGCACAATCTATTGATGTCATTTGATCTTAATACAACCAACAAAGGGCTGCTTTAATGAGTGAAAGTATTACACCTCAGGCTGGCTACTCACGGTTATATGTGGACTTTTACTGACTCTAGGGGCATCATTTACTAAGGTTGATGTTGGAAAAATCGCCCAAAGTCCCAGGGCTTTAGCTGATTTTTCACCATCGTCGTATTTACTAAAGCCAAAGTCCCAGGACTTTGGGCTTTTTCACCACCAAATCGACCAACATCGCTCTACCCTCCCAGTCCCGAATTTTCTAATGTAACCTATACAACACGGTTCATACACTAAAGGCGATTTGACTAAGTGCCTCTAGTGCGATCCGTGAGGGCTGAAAAAAAATTCGCCTCCTGTGTGAGTCGCTTTCCATAGTTGACATGTGTTTTTTACAAAGTAAAAAACACTAGATGCATTTTTCTATCACTTATCCTGCCGACACATATACTACTATAAGGATTAGCATGGCCATGTGTTTGTGGCCATGCTAATCCTTATAGTAGTGTAAGCAGCAGCCTGATACATGATAGAATTCTACAAGCAAATGTGTTATGTGTCCCTAAAAAATGTAAAAAGTTCCCCACTAAACATTACAATATTACATAACCTAACACTACATGTTAAACCCGGAATAAAATGTGTAAAAAATGTCCCTGAGCTTTTTTAACATTTTTAGGGACACAACACATTTATGTGGCTGCTGCTTACACTACTATAAGGATTAGCATCGCCACAAACACATTCCTTATAGAAGTATATGCGTCAGCAGGATAAGTGATAGAATAATGCATGCCGATTTTGATGGACAATCGCCGTGCTTTTCAATAGAAAAGCATGACGAATTTTCCATTTTAAAATCGATCAACATCAACGGCGATTCTACATCGATGCCAAAAATTCGGGCATAGTAAATGCTGGGATATTTGGTAAAAAATTGCTGCTAAAACCCAGCGATGATTATCGATGTAGAATCGCTGTCATCAAATCGACCTTAGTAAATGAGGCCCTTAGAGTCAGACTGCGGGGAAGGGAGTCTAAGGGTTAGGGTGCAGAGAAGGGAGTCTTGGGGTCAGGCTGCAGGGAGGAGAGGGTTAGGCTGCGGTGGGGTGTTATCTTAGTTTTAGGCTGTGGGGAGGGTACTCTAGGGTTTGACTGCAGGGAGGAAAGTCTTAGGGTCAGACTGTGGGAAAGGGAGTCTAAGGGTCAGGCTGCGGGGAAGGTAGTTTTCTATTCGACGCTGTGACTTCGTTCTGGGGATGATCGATTGCTTCTCCTCAGTGAGGCAGTAGCAATCAATTTGAAAGCCAGCTTGAATCTGGCTGGTATAAATGACTCTTTTGAAATACCACCCACAGGCTACAAATCAGTAAAAATACATATTATTTGTAAACTCCTGAAAGGTCTTCAAAAACAGGTGCAATGCCAGAAAACTCAGATGGAATATCCCTAACATGTTCTTAAGAGGCTGTACATTCATATATAAAGCCTGTAAATCTATTTGCTCATATAAAATGTACATTCTATGCACAACATATCTGAACATTCTTGTGTTTATTTATAATGATTGTACTTATGTTAAAGACTGATCTGTTTGTTTCCATGTAGTATATGACTACATTATTTTCTGTGAAATTAACAAGTGACTTTCAGGAATCCTTCAAACATAGTTAACATGCAAATGACACATCTCTCTAATAGGGACTTTCCAGCATTTTAAGTGCATTCTTTTTAATGCGGTATAATTTTAATGTCAGCTGTACATGGACTTACTTTAACTCTTAATATGTATATTCATTTTTTTTTATTAGATTAGAAATGACTGTACAGTGTTTGTGTATGAGTAAGAAAATTTTACTACTGATAGCTGTGTACTTATTGTGGCTACCCCAGTAATTAGAGCAATGGTTGACACATTTTTTCCTAAGGGTGAGAGGCGTATATGTATGTGTATATATATATATATATATATATATATATATATATATAAGAAAATATTTGTAATAC